>OY754966.1:36066739-36129239 GCA_963576475.1 Molanna angustata
ATATTTTTGTCTTCTTTAAGGCCCTTGTATACCCTAGGTATACACGAATGTACGCAAAAATGCACACTAAATTACCTTCTAAATGTATGAAACACGAAAAAATATTGTATGTCACCCTATATGTGATATATGTACATTATTTAGTTGTTTTTAAATAGCAATAATAGTTATTAAAATATTATAATAATAAAAAACTCAGCCGGTATTTTTTCATATTCTATCGAGTAAAAATCTACTTCATAGGCCTTGTAGTTTTTTATTTACTTACAATAAAATATTAAAAAAGGCTTTTACTAAAACTAATTAGCTATAGATCATTCATTTTATCAGGATAACATGATAAAAATAACGATGCACATAGAGGTGGGGCCTACATGAGCAGGTAGACCATTGACCGTTCGGATGTCCACAATAACTAGAGATCTCAAGGAGGCGAGGCTTCGTTCGGAGGACTCGGAGGACTAGAGGATGAGGACTAGGAGAGCCGACCCCAAGTAAATGGGACGAAGGCTAGGACGAAGAAGAAGACTAAAACTAATTATACAAGAAAAATATTAAACAAATTCAAAATTCAAAAAACTCATGCAATAGAATAAAGATCTACATAGGTACAAACTGTTCCTTGTTTCAAAGACGTATACTTTGAGGGAACTAGGGAAATTATTTTCAAAATATACTATGCAGCTTACTATAGCCTCTTAATGTAAAAATAGAAAACAAGATAAATGGCATAAAATGGAGTATGCTTATTGTTTTTCTACAAGAATACGTACGATCTTGTTAATTTTGTCGACGGATAATTCGTGGTGACTCTACATTATACTAGGCATAAATGAAAACACTAATTTGTTTAAGTTTCACTATTTAATTTAAAACTGGCACTGACAGAGTATTGAACTGTTTAAACAGAATTTAAAACTGGCACTGACCGGAATCGATCTGTTGATCTGGTGACGATGATCTTCAACAGATCGATACTGGTCAGTGCCAGTTATAAATTAAATAGTGAAACTAAAAAAAAAATTGTGTTTTCATTTATTCCTAGTATATGTACAGAACATAACTATTAAAGTGTTAAGGAATATTTGTCTTTATTTTTATGATTCATTTAGTAATGATGCAATATTTAATTGTAAACATAGGTACGCAGGCAGCAGGCGCCCCCTTTATATATAAAAATTTCGTGTCACGATGTCCGTACATGCCAATCTCCGAAACCGCCCAACCGACTCGAATGAAATTTTCTAAATTCGTATGGTTGGTTCCGGATTGAAAGACGGGATAGTTTTTTGGGCCCGATAGGTGGCGCTGTTATCGAGATCTAAAAAAACATTAACCACAATTAATAATTATATAAACAATTATAAAATAAATATCTGATTTCCAATCTCGTTCTTTATTGTTTTACTATAAATTATTTATTTGAGGGACTTTTATTTTGTTTTAATTTTACTTATAAAGCGTCTTCTGGCAAAGAAAATATTATTGGCACACATTGAGTTCGCGATTTTTGCTGGCCCTGTAAGTATAATGCTTGGCAGCTAATCCAACGTCGATTTGTTCAAGACAATTTAATTCTATTAACATATCGACAAAGTATCAAGCCATGACACGCGAGATTTGTATGGACGGTCTATATTTTTCAACCCAACTAGATAATTAAATTTTCTATATAAAATATGAACAATAAAGTAGTTCTTACATACATCTCGAACTTTTTATAACAATTTTTATAAAAATTGAATTTAGTGACGACATCGTTTCATACAATTTGTAAGACAGTAAACACAATATTATCTAACTCAATAGTTTGATACCTACTTATTCTACAAACATACATCATGCTGTTTACATATTCTGGGTAGGAAAAACAGACTGATTCCATACTATCCTTTCCTGATACACATACTTACATGTTTCATTTAGAAAACAAAATATCTTAAAATATTTATTAATTTGTGTTGTTTATAGTTTGGTACGTATTCTTCAATTATGCAAACTATCGCCATCGACAGTTGGATCTCATGTGTAACATGCAACTAGTAATATTCAAACTGCAACGTTCTCTAAAAAACTTCGCTCGATATTAAAATATAAATGTACCTACGTATATTTATTTAAATAAATAATATATTCCAACTTAAAATATGATAACCACATCATTTTCACTGTTCTTTTCGTCAATCACCACATTTATGTTTTGATAATAATTGGCCAACATTGATTCATTATACACTTCATATTATAAGTTTCATCTTCTTTGGCAAATAACTATTCTTACAAACCAATTACATTACAATTAGAGTTCAGTTTGGAAATTCGATTTACCAAGGAGTTGAATTTTGAAAACTTTGATTGAATTGGATCGCGATTGGATACAATATTGATTTATTTTATTGGAAAAAGAGATAGCAAATACGACTCCTATTTGTAGTTTCCATTAGTTATTTAGAGTTTTGTATTTGAATAAATACAAAGAAATAGGAATTATTGATAAATAGGTGGAAGCAGAGCACCCAGGATAGAGAGAAATGGAATACCCAGGAAGAGTCCTATATCCAGCAGTGGAGTTAAGGGGCTAAAAAGAAGAAGGAGTTATCGCACATCCGATATGTTTATAAATAATGGCTACGAATAACTTATATCCTCCAATGTGTCGTATTCACTTTACATTTAAACATCAAAGTACCTATCTACTTGGATGTATATCAAACATTGTAAGCAAAGCATACGAAACCAACGAAAACAGCTTTTAAAATTTTATACGCAAAACATTATTAAAAGTTGGCAATTTAACGGTAGTTTAATTACATTTATAATAATACTTGCAATCCATTTTATTTGCATAATATGCTTGAGAAAATCAAGTCAGCATGTGTCTTAGCGAGATCAATAGTAACTATCACCAAACGAAGTTTTACAATAAATTGGATATATATTTCACAGTTATTACTGACTTTTAACAGAAAAATAACTACATTATTAATAAAAGTTCCAAAATTTGCAAAACTCGAAAGATCAAGGCCAACTGGATGTACAACACCAAAAGCACACCTGTGTACGCCTTGGACCCAGTCCTGCACCAGTAGTCACTCTTTAAGTTTGTATTCATGGGATACAACATAATTCAATTTTTGGCATAATTCCTTTCAGAATTCAATTCACCTAATATAAAATTACATGTGGTAAATTTGAGTGAGTTTTCTATATTAAAATATACAATATTTATGTTACTTTGGATACGTAATTATATTTTGACATAGGTTATGCCTGAGTCACTTTAATCTCCGCTAGGAAAAACAATTCCATTTTCGAGGAAAAGTTTCTTACATCTTAAATTAACTAGGAAAACGTCATTTCCTCGTCAAGAAATAAGTAACTAGGTACATTCCTACATTGTACGCAAGGGATTCATTCCTTGATTAAGTTTTAATAGACACTATTAGCGATGGTTTAGCGAACTAAAATACACTGCATAGAAAATAGTGTATGTTGCATTTACAGATCATATAATCGTCGCAAGTCATAACCTAATAACAGTACACGAAGGAAAAAAAACATATAATAATAAAGATAAACTTAGAAGGTATATGCGAAATAAGGAATAAAATAGAACCACCATTAGAACATTATCGATAAAATATCATTAATAAATAGGTACTATAAAAATAGGGTCTTTGGTGAATAGATGCAGGCCACACAAAAAAATATTGAATGTATTCACCATGACGAGAGAGAGGATTTTAGACTTGTATAATTTACCTTAAAGAACGAAACTTCATTATACTGCAATAATTTCAATGAAGCTCATTTCACACATTACATTTAAATATAGATAGGTATCATATTATTAAATAATAATAATAATAATATGATATCTATGTATATTCAAATATATATTAAGATGGCCCTATAAAGCCTTATAAATTATAACATATTAACGGGAGCATATATTAAGATTCTTGCAATCATGCGTCTCGGTGAATAATTATTTCAAGTAAGAAATCACCTGAAAAACAATATTAAGAATCATTTTCCTGTAGAGTTTTGCAATAACCTATTGTTTCAAATTTATTTGTGTTAACAAATGCATAATGATAATGAGTCGGAATATATTTATTTTTAAAATGAATAAATTGAATAACCTTTTTTGAAACAAAGTATTTTAGGAAAAGCAGCCTTATACATTATTCTTTCTTTATATTGTAATCAATTATTCATTGAAAAGTTTGAAATTTAAAAAAATTTAAGAACCTACAAACGTTAAGCATGTCAAATGTTGCACAATTTTTATTTAAAATATAGGTCATATTTATAAATAAATTGTTGAAGTTTTTTTGCGACAAGTGTATTTTTGTAAGATTCGCAATAATCAATAAAGTATTTATATACTCAAAAAATATTTTTGTGAAACGCCATTAATCGGAATGAAATACGTAGAAGTAAAAAGGTATAACAACAGACCAATTTTCTTACATCAATTTTCTTAATTACATATAAAAGTTTTGTAAAAAACCAACTTTGCGTCCAATTCAATACCAACTGCAAACTGATGTTTTAGACACATAATCAAATTGATCGAAGGAGTACTACCTCAGAACCAGAACTTAATTCCTGGATAAGTAGATTGAAAAGCTACTGGAAGAAGAAAATGATATCGTCATATAGTAGAACTGCTCTAGTTTGAATTAAATATTGTTTTATTATTGAATTAATTTTGTTATTGAATTAATTTCATATTTCTAGTTATATTGTTTATGATCCTATAAGTATTTTAATAGTTATATGTATAGTTAATGATCTTACTCTCTTTAATCCTTAGATTTAAATTAAATTTAAATCCTTGAATTCAATTTTTTTTTAATTATTTGATTATCATTTTACATATTACAAAAAAAAAATTGCCTGTTAGATGGTAAAGATTCGTTTGTATTAATATTGATTATTGGATCGATTGTTGTTTAATTAACAAACCCGAGTACCTAGTACTCATCGATTTCATCTCTTTGTTCTGCATTTGACATTTAATTTTGGTCATCAGAAGGATTTTCCATGTACAAAGACAATTATTTCTCTTGTCAAAGTTCAGAAGTGAATATAATGACAGCCGATTTTGATGAAGCGTCGTTTAACCGACGTTATCATACATCGACCAAACTTTGAGGTTGTTTTAATGAATAAGTCAAAATTTGAATTTAATTCAGCTTTCCATGCCGAAAATCCACTAAACAATAGATCGAGAGTTTAAAACATATTTCACGAGCATTCAATATATGTACATACATAATAATATGAAGCATTCTTTGTTCTTATTGTTTTTTGTTTATTTCTTGGAGGTAAAATAATCGTTAAAGGGTACTTATTTCAAGCATACCTGTCGGCCTGTGTGGCTCAGTTGGTTAGGTATCTGACTGCCGATCCAAAGGTCCCGGGTTCGATTCCCGGTGAACACACAGTTTTTAATTGTGTTTATAGACTGGATCTGTGAGACGATTAATATCGTAAGTCTCCAGAATGTGGCAACTTGTTATTGGGTGCGTGTTCAATTAATACTTGACACAGTACCTGTTAGTTGCGCGAGAAGTAATCTATATTATAAATTTGAATGTTTGTATCTATGTATCTATGTATGTATCTATGTATGTGTTGAATGCGCTCCTAAACCGCTCATCCGATTGCGATGAAACTTTGGTGAACTGTCGAGAGTATACCAGGGATGGTTTCTGGATCAAAAAATTTTAACTTCTTCTTCATTGAGTTTTAGGTCATTTTACCTATGAAGGTAGACTATCCTGGGAACCGTTCATCCGATTGCAATTAAACTTTGGTGAATTGTCGAGCGTATGCCCACGATGGTTTCTTGATTAAAAAAAAATTCTTCTTCTTCTTCTTCTTCATCGGGTATAAAGTTATTTTACTTATGAAGGTGGACTATCCTGGGAACCGTTCATCCGATTGCAATGAAACTTTGGTGAATTGTCGAGCGTATGACCGGGATAGTTTCTGGATTTAAACTTTTTTCTTCTTCTTATTCTTCATCGTGTATTTGGTCATTTTACCTATGAAGGTGGAGTATCCTGGGAGAATAATATGCAACTGTCCTTCCATCTCTTCGCAGGTCTTCCAGAACGGTTTTTGGATTCAAACTTTTTTCTTCTTCTACTTCTTTATCGTGTATTTGTTCATTTTACCTATGAAGTTGGAGAATCCTGGAAAAAGAAGGTCCAACTGTCCTTTCATCTCTTCGTAGGTCTTCCCAGTATTGTGTCGGGAATTAAACTTTTTCTTCACCTACTTAAGGGACGAGAGGTAATGAAGGGAAGGGAGGTACCTACTGGTGGGCCTGACGGGACGGGAGGTACTGAAGGGACGGGAGGTACTGAAGGGACGGGAGGTACTGAAGGGACGGGAGGTACTGAAGGGACGGGAGTAACTGAAAGGACGGGAGTAACTGAACGGACGGGAGTAACCGAAGGGACGGGAGTAACCGAAAGGGACGGGAGTAACCGAAAGGGACGGGAGTAACCGAAAGGGACGGGAGTAACCGAAGGGACGGGAGTAACCGAAGGGACGGGAGTAACCGAAGGGACGGGAGTAACCGAAGGGACGGGAGTAACCGAAGGGACGGGAGTAACCGAAGGGACGGGAGTAACCGAAGGGACGGGAGTAACCGAAGGGACGGGAGTAACCGAAGGGACGGGAGTAACCGAAGGGACGGGAGTAACCGAAGGGACGGGAGTAACCGAAGGGACGGGAGTAACCGAAGGGACGGGAGTAACCGAAGGGACGGGAGTAACCGAAGGGACGGGAGTAACCGAAGGGACGGGAGTAACCGAAGGGACGGGAGTAACCGAAGGGACGGGAGTAACCGAAGGGACGGGAGTAACCGAAGGGACGGGAGTAACCGAAGGGACGGGAGTAACCGAAGGGACGGGAGTAACCGAAGGGACGGGAGTAACCGAAGGGACGGGAGTAACCGAAGGGACGGGAGTAACCGAAGGGACGGGAGTAACCGAAGGGACGGGAGTAACCGAAGGGACGGGAGTAACCGAAAGGGACGGGAGTAACCGAAAGGGACGGGAGTAACCGAAGGGACGGGAGTAACCGAAGGGACGGGAGTAACCGAAGGGACGGGAGTAACCGAAGGGACGGGAGTAACCGAAGGGACGGGAGTAACCGAAGGGACGGGAGTAACCGAAGGGACGGGAGTAACCGAAGGGACGGGAGTAACCGAAGGGACGGGAGTAACCGAAGGGACGGGAGTAACCGAAGGGACGGGAGTAACCGAAGGGACGGGAGTAACCGAAGGGACGGGAGTAACCGAAGGGACGGGAGTAACCGAAGGGACGGGAGTAACCGAAGGGACGGGAGTAACCGAAGGGACGGGAGTAACCGAAGGGACGGGAGTAACCGAAGGGACGGGAGTAACCGAAGGGACGGGAGTAACCGAAGGGACGGGAGTAACCGAAGGGACGGGAGTAACCGAAGGGACGGGAGTAATCGAAAGGGACGGGAGTAACCGAAAGGGACGGGAGTAACCGAAGGGACGGGAGTAACCGAAGGGACGGGAGTAACCGAAGGGACGGGAGTAACCGAAGGGACGGGAGTAACCGAAGGGACGGGAGTAACCGAAGGGACGGGAGTAACCGAAGGGACGGGAGTAACCGAAGGGACGGGAGTAACCGAAGGGACGGGAGTAACCGAAGGGACGGGAGTAACCGAAGGGACGGGAGTAACCGAAGGGACGGGAGTAACCGAAGGGACGGGAGTAACCGAAGGGACGGGAGTAACCGAAGGGACGGGAGTAACCGAAGGGACGGGAGTAACCGAAGGGACGGGAGTAACCGAAGGGACGGGAGTAACCGAAGGGACGGGCGTAACCGAAGGGACGGGAGTAACCGAAGGGACGGGAGTTACCGAAGGGACGGGAGTAACCGAAGGGACGGGAGTAACCGAAGGGACGGGAGTAACCGAAGGGACGGGAGTAACCGAAGGGACGGGAGTAACCGAAGGGACGGGAGTAACCGAAGGGACGGGAGTAACCGAAGGGACGGGAGTAACCGAAGGGACGGGAGTAACCGAAGGGACGGGAGAAACCGAAGGGACGGGAGTAACCGAAGGGACGGGAGTAACCGAAGGGACGGGCGTAACCGAAGGGACGGGAGTAACCGAAGGGACGGGAGTTACCGAAGGGACGGGAGTAACCGAAGGGACGGGAGTAACCGAAGGGACGGGAGTAACCGAAGGGACGGGAGTAACCGAAGGGACGGGAGTAACCGAAGGGACGGGAGTAACCGAAGGGACGGGAGTAACCGAAGGGACGGGAGTAACCGAAGGGACGGGAGTAACCGAAGGGACGAGAGTAACCGAAGGGACGGGAGGTACTGAAGGGACGGGAGGTACTGAAGGGATGGGAGGTATTGAAGAGTCTGAAGCGACGGGTGGTTATGGAGGACGATTTTTAATTATACAGGCAATACGAAGTTTGCCGGGTGTTCACTAGTGTAAAATAAAAATAAAAAAATACACGCAATCCATAACGCCGTTGCCCTGTTTGGGATAGGCAAAGAGCGCCACACTAATATATCTTGAACTAAATTTTTTGTCCCGTTCTACTCCCCTATCGTTCTGGGGTACAAGTACGGTCATATGGTGGAGTCAAAACCCTCAGGATAACCCATATCGTGGATATAATTATATTCAGGCTCGTGGATATCGTGTTATAGCGGTTTTTGAATTGTGGGAGAGGTGACGGTGGACGAAGTGAGTGTTTTTTTATGCGTGCACATAATAGTATTTTCAGTATGAATCTGTGAGACGATTAATATCTTAAGCCTCCGGAATGTGGCAACTTGTTATTGGATGCGTGGTAAAAGCAATATAAAATGAACAAAAAATCACTGTAACTTCATCCACACAGAAATGGCAACGCTGTAAATGTTGTAGTGTAGGATGATTTTAATTTAAATTGCAGCTTTGTTACATTTAAGACCTTAACAATGCCGAGCCAATTCAGAAATTATCGAAATTATTATCGATTTTTTGTGGAAAAATACTTACCTAAGTATATTTGAATTCATTAATTTTAAAATGAATTTTAATTCAATTAACACAAAAACTTTGAAATCATAAATATTAAATGAAATCTTTCTAGAGATTATTATTTATCTTTATATTATTGATAATTATTAATATCCCTTATATAATTATCCATAGTATAATGATAATTATGTAATATGATATGATTTGGTACATTTCTATTTTACTAAATTCGATATTAAGATCATGCAAACTTTTTCTCGGTCGCCCCCTACATACTTTTCTTCTCCAAATATAATGAGGAATAGGTACAGAGGAAATATGAACCGCCACTTCATTGTCAAATTTAATAATAATTTGCATCTTGAAACATTCCTGTTAAACTTGATACAAATAATAATATCTCGTATACTATATGATTCAGGGCAATAATAATAATAATATCCTTTACGTCTCCAATCGCATGTTCGTATTCACCAAATTCCATACTAAACCTCCGATATCAAGGATTATTCATACTTATATAATATGTACCTAAAGTGTATAGCTGGTGTCTATCTACAAACATATTAGCTTTGGATTTATTGTGATCAGGGACGACACAAGGCATTCTTTCGTCAGATATTTTATCTTCGATATACCTAACAGTATTTACATTACAATTGAAATTGATAACTCTAAATACATATTTCGATATAAAATATCTGATCTCAGCAGTAAAAGACCAATCACAAACAAATATTCAATAATATTGTCGTACTTATTGATAAATTACTTGACTATTTGTACCAACAAACAAAGTAAAAGACATTTTTACACTTCGTATAAAGTAACAGTTGTGTTACGAAGCGGAGTTTAACACTTAAAATTTCTTCATAGTAAATTATAGGTAAGTTAATATATTCTAAGTACAAAATTATAATTTATAGTTTTATGTCATAGTTGTAATAATAAGATGTAGGAATAAAGTTATATGTACAAACTTACACAGGATAATACATTGGACAATTATACAGACTTAAACAGAATAAAACATTCGACAGTTTAGTTTATAACGTCTTAGTTATTAACTAAAAAGTAATAATTGTAAGTTTGGTTTAATAACGTCTTTACTTTTAATTTATTTATTTTATGTAGCTTCTCGGGCAACTAACAGGGACTATGTCAAATAATTATTTAACACGCGCTCAATAAAAAGTCGCCATATTCTGGTGACTTACGACATTAATTGTCTCACAGATCCAGACTGAAAACACAATTAAAAACTGTGTCTCCACCGGGAATCGGACCCGCGACCCTTGGATCAGCGGTCGAATATATTCGACCCAACCAACCAACTGAGCCAATATATGTTTGATAATTATCATCAAATATGTTCCGCAAACCTGTCGCTGGTTACCCTTCATGGTGGGGTATAACGAGGTTTACTTAATTTTTTTTTTTTGTTTTATACAATACACGGCATAATTAAGCCATTTACATGTTACATAGAATTACATTTTTTTAAATTAACAAAATTATATATTTAAAAGAAAAATAATAACAGAATTAACAAGAAATTTCATTTAAAAATTAAACAGTACTGGTCGAATATATAAAAAAATACAGAAACAACAATAAATTGACAAAACAAAATTAAAAAAAAAATGTTTTTACACATAGAAATAAACACATGAATCAATAATTGATTTATTATTATAATAAAATATTGTGAAATATTAATAGGGTAATTACAAAAAACAAAGAATAAAGAAAAGAAAGAAAACTGCAAAGTTAGCTATTCAATTTGAATTTTAGATTTGAGATTATTTTCATTTTTTTTTTCGTTTAATTTATCGTTCATTAATGCATAAATAAGTAAATAATTAAAAAAACTAGTTAATACACAAATAAATAAATAAACAAGCAATTAAAACTACAAATAAAATATATATAATAAATAAATAAATAAATATTTTTTCCTTTGGTTATCACTATTGTATCCTAACCATTGATCCGTTAGTTCATTCCGTTAGAACGTTCGAAACTTCAGCCAAATCAAACTTTCTTAATATTTATAATAAATCTAATAATTTTCTCTCTTTTATACAGTGCATTCTCAATTGAAAGTAAGCATTCAGAAAAAAATATAATTGAAATACTTGACTGTGTTATTAATAGGTAGGTATATATTTTATATGAAATTCAATATAATCATAAGATTCTGTACAAATACCCTTATTCACTCGAAAAAATTACTTTCTATAGAAATCTTTTGTAATAACATTAAATTTCTTCTCTTCGAATTCCTTTATATTTCAATGCACACCATCTCTCTTCCTTTAAATCTTCTTGAAATATCTAACCTTATTATTACGTGAATGTGTTTTTATGTTTTGTAAATACATAAGGCAAAATATAAACGAAAACCTGTATCTAATTGGTTTCTGCGAAGTAAAAAACAATAATGATTCAAAAGCAAGAATTGAAAAAAATCACCAATAAGTCTTCAATATCTTAACTATGACAACATGAATTATTGTTTAATTTATTCTTTCTGTCAGTAAAATTATGCATAGGTACTTGTACCGCATATAAATGTAATTCCCGTAATTCCGAAGGTTTTGAATTAATTATCTTTTCATTTATAAATTAAACCCTTAATTGTTCAATTTAAATATTTTTTTGTAAATTCACGTTTCGAAATAAATAAATTTATTGAGTAGCAGTCGATTTCGAGATGAAACACCGATTCAATACTATAATTGCAGACTACTTGTCAAAATGAAAGTTTTATTAGATTTTGTATAATAGAGATTTATTTAAATTTATTTCTCTGGCAAATATTGCTTCTCTTGGCTGGAAACATTGGTATTTTGGAAGAAATTGCCATACGGCAATAAACTCGCCACTTGCACAGGTTGCAAGGAAGTGTTCATCATCATCATCATTATTAATATTAATTTATACATCTACTTATTACTCGATGTTTTAATCACAAACATTTGTCTTAAAACACGTAGGTATAAAAACACGTACAATACTTATTTATATCCTTACATTACAGTATATAAGTATAGATATTCGTATTCATTCACATCATAACGGCATATCCCACAATATGGGATAACCAGCAACAGGTGTGTGGGTATGCATTACCTGAAAGGCAACATTCAGAATGGGTGGTAAACCTCATTACTGAACTATGTGAGATGTTATTTTGCCTCTTGTATTTTCGATAACCCCTCTCTCACGAGACATCCGAATACAATAATTATAGAAAAGTGTGGAAGCATTATTCTAAACCGGTGCCTCACCGCATGAGATTTTTGTTCGTGCATATTATTTAGTAACTTTACCATGAATAGATTCTGCTATTTAATTTTCTTGGCGTAAAATAATATTACATATATTATTTTTTTTTTGAGAATTTCGAAGGGTCCTGAAAGGAAAGCTAAATAGATCATTGCGATCAAAAGAAAAACAAACGATTCATCGATAACGAACCTAATACAAATAAAGACTAGTAACAAAATGATATTTATAAGCTTCTTGCTACGAAAATCTGTTTAGGGAAAATAAACTGCCCAAAATAGCTATTCCGACAATATTTTTTTTTTCTTTCAAAAAATGAATTTGTCCTTGTTAAACAAGTACATATACATCTTCCTACGATCCCAAAAATAAGCAAATAGATGTTTGTAAATTTGACATTGCGAGTCATCTACTGATATTAAAAATATGTATATTGAGCAATTATTTTTTTTAATAGTATGTAGATTAATCATGTAGGGAAAAAGAATATGAATCTGAAATAGATGGATCTATAAACAATGTGTAGGATATGAATATGTTTTTCCGTATTCTTCAACTATACATACTATCGCCATCGTCTGTTGGATCTAATGTGTTATATGCAACTAGTATCTTAACTAAATGCCCATCCAACTTGGGCAGTATAAAACAGACCACTAGATTTCCAAATGAAAGTATGTACCTAAGTACAAAGTAAGAAAGTATGTGGAACCATTTAGCATTGGACATTAGAAATGCCCCATCACTTTCAACCTTCAAATCTCGTCTTAAACGCTCACTCTTCCACTCCATTCCCTAACCAACGTCATATCCCATCTCACAACCATACCTTTTGATCAATTCTCATCTTCTCCTTTTCGTTCCGTTGTTGTTTTAGGTAAAATGTAGTTACATTTTATAACTGTTTTTCTTTTATATTATGTAAGCTGAAAATGAAAAATATGAACACATATAATTCTACAATTGATTTATTTCACTTCCGACGACCATTTCGGCTTACAAGGTCATAATCAACAGACCAGTTGATTATGACCTTGTAAGCCGAGTTATGTTGCCTTTTTTTCATTATCATGATGGAGTTCTACAAATAAGAAGCCGTCGCAACCAAAAGATTGAAAAGTGCGCATTATGAAACCTGTTATGTCGTATAATATTATGCCGTACCCTAATTTGTTTATGAAACTTTTTTTCTCAGAAGGTTGACTGAAAAAAATTGTCCAGGCAATAATTTTGCCATTTGTACTCTGCAATATTATATGTTTGTACAAAAAGTGTTCAATAAAATAAAAAGAATAAAAATTCTTGTATTTTATTTATTTTATTGAACACAAGATTTTATGATTTTTATGGACAGTCTGTTGAATTCTTTAGTATTAAACATATAATATGTATGTATTTCCACTGAATATTCATTGTATTGACAAGGATTTTTATATATATATTTTTATATATTTCTTTTATTTATAAAATAAAATAAAAACTGTTTAATAAAATAAAAAAAAAAAAATTGTTTACTAAACTGATGTCCCTGTCGATTCGAAACGTCAATACTTTCTGTCCAGTAGCCGTTTTTTAAGTAACCCATAAAAAACGCTCCACGTCCCATCTGAGAGAATTTGGATATAAAACGAGTTTCGCTTCGGGTGTGCATTATTTTTTTATATTTTTAAAATTATCGTTCCGATCAATTTAATTTTTTTCCCGCTCTTATCAAATTGCGCCCTAAAACTATTTGTTTTGAAGATCGGCTTCTTATGCATTGAGTAATTTTTTTTTCTCTATTGAAAAAAATGGGCATCGTGTAAAAATAAATATTTAACAATATAATAAAAAATAATAAAAATTTTTTAAACGTCAATGATCGGGAATCAGTAGTATGGAGGTTGATAGGTAGTATGGAGACCAGAGTCTAATCCTTTGATGTGAATTATTCGCAATTGAAAGCATGATGATGCATTTGTTGCATTTTATTTGTTCTATTAAATAATTTACAATTTACGCATTAATCCGCCAATTCTTTTGAGGATGCCTGTTATGGTATTAATGAAAATTGAGTGTTATTATTTGTTGTAAATAATTTCTATTCATATTATCTATCGGCCATCGCTGTTAAAAAGTAATGGTAACTTAATCTGCCCACATTTGATTTCATGTTGTATTTACTTACTGCTGGTAAGAAAACAATGAATTATTCCCATCTAATATGGCTTCTGAAAAGAGTCATGTCCTGGACATACAGAATATGTCCACGTATGAATATGCCCACATATTTGATCCATTACAAATTATTGTATATGGTAAGGCATCGGTACAATGGATAATTATGAGCGGCGTTATAACCCTAGGCAATATGACTTCACTTTTTAGTGCAGGGCATTTGATATTTCATATCTCAGAATGCAACAGCGTCATTATACACGTCAGGCAGTTTAAGAATACAGAGAATTCGAAAAGAAACGTGTATTCATACTCGTACATGGAGAGTTGACTCTTCTATCAGAAGGTCAATGTGAGCCGAGAAAAGGGTACAAACCCAGAATCACAATGTTCCATGAGAGTGAAGGAAACATCCTGAACAAAAAACATCAGATTATAAGCAGGTGGGTGGAGTACTTTGTTCCCCTACTAAATGTACCTAAACCCGAGTAAGGACGATGGTGAGAGGGTAATACCTGGCCATTACCAATGATACCCATAAAACTAAATGACATTGATGATATTATCGATATACCAATGATACTGATAAAACTAAATGACACTGATGATATTGGTACACCAATAATACTGATAAAACTAAATGATACTGATTAAAATAAATAAAATAACGCGAACAATTGTGGTCTCACTAATAAGAATTTGTATATATTTTTTATTCTATACTAACGGACCCGACAGACATTTTCCTGCACGAACGTTAGCTCGTCTGCTATTAGCTGGTTTAACAAACATAAAAATGTATGAGGATTTTGTGGATTAAAAGGAAGCAAGGCACATTACATTGAGATGACTTTGATATATCATCATAATACCATTTAAAACAGAATATACTTGTAAAAAACTATAAAGCTGTATACAATAATAATAAAAAAAATATCCATACATACATACATACCATCAAGGCATATCCCACAATGTGGGGTAACCAGCGAAAGGTGTGCGGGTGTGCATCGCCTTATAAAAGGGAGCACAACACATATGTGTATACCCACGCACCAGTCTCGTCTCACCTAAAAAGGCTCTACATTCAGAATGGGTGGTGAACCTCATTGCTGAACTATGTCAGATGTTATTGTTGCCTGTTGTATTTTCGATTACCCGGCTTTTACGGGACACTCGAAATTAGTAATAGAAAAGAGTGGAAACACTATTCTAAGCTGGTGCCTCACAGCTAAATATACAATGATAAAAAAATATACAATGAACTTAACTTTATAATTCCATAAAATATTAAAAATTTGAAAACAAATACCGCAGACAGCGTTAAGAAAAACGCCAAGTTTAACAGATTTTTAATTATCTCAATAGAGACGAAGTTGGAATATTTATTGTAGAAGAACCGGGAAATCAAAGCACCTACAGGGCTTACGACCTGTCATCGGCTGGTTTACGTGATCACTTTATGCGCTTGCGCAACGTTCACCAATTATGCCTTTTTAATGAGATCCCTATCAATTCAATTTTGAAAGTTCTATATATTGTAATACTGAAATTCTTTTCGCTTGAAAATAATAAGAATAAGAATTGTAGCTTTCATTATTTAAAGATATAAGTTATAAGAATTGTAGCTTTCATTATTTACATAAAAAACAATTCTCTCAATAGATGGCGTTACAACAAAATAAATAAAAAATAATAAGATTATTGTTCATAATTTCACCCATAGATGGCTGTAGTAAAAATTCCTTATTTTCAAGCGAAAAGAATTTCAGTATTACAATATATAGAACTTTCAAAATTGAATTGATAGGGATCTCATTAAAAAGGCATAATTGGTGAACGTTGCACAAGCGCATAAAGTGATCACGTACACCAGCCGATGACAGGTCGTAAGCCCTGTAGGTGCCTTGATTTCCCGGTTCTCCGACAATAAATATTCCAACTTGGTCTCTATTGAGATAATTAAAAATCTGTAAAAAAATATCTTTGTCTCCCGACAGGGAAAAAAATCCAATGTTTGCGCATATGCAATAATAAAAATATTCGACGCCAAGTTTAAATGGCAAAACCAACATTGCATAATATTATAACATATCGGAAAGCAATGTTGCCACAATTCAAATTCCGAAAATATTTATAACGATTGATATTCATTAATGTATATAATTCCTTTTTGTGAATCTAATCCACTCTGGTACTCACATAAACACACACACAAAAAGTTTCATCAAAATCGGTTAAGCCGTTTAGGAGCAGTTCAGTGACATACACACGTACAGAAGAATTATATAATATAAAGATTTATGATTTAGTTGCTCCAAATATAAAACAGCATTGGTCAATTCTATGTATCTTTGATTTATGAATGCACATATACATATATACACACATACGTAGAATTTTATTGTTTTTCTCTGAAATGTTCCCAGGAAGGGGAATAGGTATAATGTTTCAGAGATGTATAATGTTCTGGGACGGAATCTGACGACGTTGAGCTGTCAGTATGGATAGTAAAGCGTAAAAAGATAGAGGCAAACTGAAGCCGAGTTATAAAATGGATATTAAATTGTCTCGTGTAGGTATGTAGGTACGTGATACGTTGTCCTATCCTCTGAACCAGACCAGGGAAATATATTACTTCAAGAACCGCATTAATAATTCAAAATCATACAAAAACATCAAGTTTTATTATATATTTTGGCTTACCCACGTTTATTATTTGTTTTTTTCTTAATTTTAAAGTCTTACTTCGTGTTGACCGTTGCACTATAAAAAATATGTAAATTTGTAAATCAGAATACCTCTCATCGAAAAAATAATCCAGAGGGCATATCTGGTCCAACCGGCGAAACCAAAGCCATCCATGTTTACCCATAACATGAATATAATTATCTAATGATGTTATAGTCTGTGAATATTATCTTCACCGACGTTGATTGTTATTTTTTGCACAATTGTGCCGAGACCACGAGTCTAGAGGAGCTTCTAGAGCTACTATTCGTGCCATGCATTCTTTGTCATTCTTACTAGCGTTCTGCGAAGGGGCCGTTTCAGTCCCCATATGCGGAGCGGGTGGAGGTGGGCGTAGCTAGTATAAAAATACCTAGATTTCCCAGACCGTGAGAGCATTTCCAAAATTTGGACAGATGAAATCATAGAGAAGAAATTCACAGATATCTATGAAAAACTTATCAACTCTAAGTTTTGTGGACTTTACATATATGATATCAATATGAAGTCAATCGGACTTATAGTTTGGGCTCTAGAGAGGACACAAAAAAACAACCTAAATTTAAAATCACAGAGATGAAATTAAGAGTTGTCGATGGAAAACTAATCAGCTCTAGGTCTATGCACTTTACACATATGATGTAAATATGAAGTCGATAGGACTTATAGTTTGTGCTGTAGAGAGGAAAAAAAAAGGATAATTACATACGCCGTACGTCGTACGCCATACAAACAAACACATCACGACGAAACTCACAGTTTGCACTAAGTACATGATACCCGTTGAGAAATTGATGTAAAAAAAAAATAAGCTTAAAAATTGAGAAATCATGACTACACTATTCCATAGTGTGGAGAGTAAAAATACACACTGTTGCAAATTTTTGCCGGGTGAACCACGTAGTTGGCCATTATAAATTTACCGTTTTAAAAGAAAGGGAGTTGCTTTGTGTATCAAAAATTTGACGAAATACAATAGTTTCGTGCTGGTATTGTTACGATGTTGGGTTGGTGAACGAAATAGTCGAGTTTGTAATTTTGATAATACCCACTAACAAAATAATTAACTCTTTACAGAAGTTGTAGTGCCAACCTATTGTTTCCGCATAACGAATTTCCGTTAAAAATGAATAATTCCAAAAATTCGGTGCGATTTTTCACATTGTTATGGACAAGTTCAATTCTATTTTAGTTTGATAAATACACGTTGATCTTATTCGAGTACTTTTCGGAAAAACGAAAAAATGCAAAACAAATAAGTTTCTTTTTTTTAAAATAAATGCTTACATTCTATACCTACGCATTATATTGGTTCACAATCATCATTAGAATAATCTAGATAGCTGTTAAGGCTTGGATGGATCCATTAATCGCTTCCATTGTCTTTGTATTCCATTTTCTGATTTCCAGAATAGATACATCAGCGCTGTCAGTCCATCCATAGCAGTTTGGTCATCTTCGTCCTTGTGATGTGGGGTGTGTGAAGCATTTAATTGGTTTTTGGTACACCATGATGTATTTGTTGCTTAGACAAATGGAAATAGAAAGAACTGCCTTAGATAAACAATTCTACAAATGTTTAAATTGAGCGTGAAACAGGAAAGGTCAGACAGTGGATGAGTGATACAAAGGCAGAAAGGACAAGCGCCCTTGATAATACATATTATGCTACTTACTTTATCCAATCCATTCAGTTATGAACATAGGCCTTTATTAAACTTTTCAAGTATCCTCTATCTTGGGCTATATATGAACTGCTAGCCGGTCAATGTCATGTATCCAATATGGACAAAACTCTTGACAGGTTATTATCTGAATCTATGTATTATAATCTCTTCTTTTACACAAGTTAAATATACAACATCGCTTTTTGCGTTTTACTTCAGATTCCATTATATTATGTAAGTACTTTAAAAGCAATTAGCGCATGTAAACCCCTGTTGCACAGAATCAAACGTCAAATGCATAAAGTGAAGTTTTACACACACAGGGAAAGAGAGCATATCGTAAAGGGTATCATTAATTTATTTGTGAAATGAACGAGCTTCAGGAAATTGAGAAGCTTGACTTTTACATTATTGTGGAAAAGCTATCAAGGTAGCTGCAATCGTTTAGTTGGTTTCATTAAATGCCTTATGCAGATATAGAACCGCATATCAACTTTGCTTTGATATTTATAATGAGAATAAGCGGTTTACATGATATTTATACTTTACAACGGACGTCCGTTCGCAGAAAGATAATAATTATTGAGATAAATTGAAAAATATACACAGCTATAATGATATTTTAATATAAATCATCATCCCTGCACTATTGGCAATATATTGACAAATCGCTATATTAAGAATATTCAATTATTCAGCGTTTCCGTCCCTGAGATGTAAGAAATGGCTTTTAATAAATATCGCTTAACAGTAGGTACAAACGTCCTGAGTTTAATCCTTAGCAGAGGAAAAATCTATTGACAATTATTTATTTCACATAGGAATATGATGAGAAAAATTTAATATAAATTTTATTGGCTCTATTTAATTTAGTTTGCAAACGCGATTCCCATTCACCGGTATCGCTCAATGCTAATCATAATTTGATTCGATTATTTACGATCATCGTCAAAATGAAAAGAAATATTTATTTCACAATGCTCGCTTATATCAAAGCAGGAAAAATGTACCAACTGCAATAAGTTGGAAAAATTCACAATAAATTTTTAATTTGCATACGCAAATAGGGAGGTATGAATACTTTTGATATAAAAATTATGATTTTTATGCCATAATTATATGCATTTTTTATTTATTTATCTCTCCAATATACGTTCACTTGCTTATCTTATTTTTATTTAACTCTCCCCTTGTGCAGGGTACACGGAAGTGTTTGTGGGAACATCCCTACGATGTCCGCACATCACTATTTAAATACAAGTGCTACCAACGCAAGCTGAATTTATATACAGTTGGCCCCACCTGTGTTAACCATTCGGAATTATTTCTAGTGCGTTGGCTTGACGTATCGCGAATTCTTCTCGACATTCTTATTCTATATTTTAAATATCCAAATTATTAAAGAACTTCAATTTTAAACATTAATTGAAATAAATACTTGTCAGAGTGAGTAGGTACTATCTTTCGATAATATAAATTATCTGTTGCCCCAATATTTTATTGTCTGTATTATAATCTAATATAGAGAGATGAGTTTTGATAATATTATTATTAAAAAATTCACATCCACACTAATGATATCATAAGTTGTTTTTTTTATTAAAAAGTGTGTATCGTCACATTAAAGTAACGTTACGTTTGGACAGCATAAATGTCACCTAAATGAAAGTATTCATACCCAGTATTATGGAGACGACTGACTATTGAATGATATTTTCTAAGTATATCAAAAATCAAAAAAAATAATAGTGCGACATGATTCGATGTTGCAACATATTAACTCTTCAATATTAATTACTCTGCAGCGAAAGATAAAAAAAAAAACATCCAAATAACGTTGAAATAATACCATGGTAAATGCATTTACCAGGATTTTTTTTTTTGTAGAACAATGAAAATGTGGACGATGAACAGTTTCAATAATTATTCTAAGTGTTTTCAGAGCTCTAGAAAAAACAGCATAAGTACATAAATACTTTACCACACAATTTACCTGTTTCATTATCAAAATATTGTTGTTTTTTTTATTTTTATTGATGATTCAATATAACAAAGTACACAAAAAATAATAAAAAAGGCTAAAAATCGCCAGGCTTCGATAAGAAAGCAAATAATAATATCAAAATAATTGAAAAAGAAATTCATCTTTAATACCTATATTTTTTTAACTATCGGATTTTTTTGAATTGTACCTATCTATTACGCTATGTAGACTACCGTATGGATCCCCAGCAGAGGAGAAATATTTTAAATTATTTCTCACATTATTTTTTTATTTTATTTTATATTTATGGTCCAGACCATAGAACAAATTTTAATGTTAATCTGCTACATAACAAATTGACAACAACGGGTGTGAATATTATGATAAAAAATAATAATACTAGAATAATGACGCGTGCGATAAAAAAAGGTATATACGTAACAAAATATTATCACTTAAAATAAGTAAAAACAATTATTTAACTTTTTTCCACTTGATAAATTAGTTTGACCACTGACGCTTTTCGCTCAAAGAGCATCTACAGAATGGAAGGTTTATACGTGATTTAAATTATCGGAAACCCCAAATTTGTTGATTTTTTGCATTTTAAGAACAAACCTTAGTTGAAATGAAAAAACTTTATCGGTCATTCACTTTGATTTTATGCACTCTTTAAGCTTATAAAAGATTTATTTCTCTACGACACATGGTTATGGAGTAATTAAAAAAAAATGCTGTAAAAAGGATATTTTTAATCATTTATTTATAGGAAGTTAACTTAAATTCTATGGAATTTAAGCTGAATTTTGTGATGTTGATGTTGATTGTTGTTTTGTAGCTGAATTTTGATGAACATTCACTAGAGAAATGTTGAAAAGACGTAGGTATACTATTATTTCTAGAAACACACTGTTTAACATATTTGAGGGATTTGATTTGAAATTGGGGTGTTTTGGTTTAAATGGCCCCTTAACAATATGTTACTATGTAAATATTGTAATTTGTTGTGTTGTGATGTTTGGTGTCCGCTATAATATTTGTTTGTAAATGCCACAGTTATTATGTAAAACCGAAATGTCAAATACTTGGATTGGTAAAATTGTAAACTGATAGTCCTAGTACAGGGTTACATAGTAAGGCAGCAGTAATCTTCATAATAGTCGGTTTTTATAAATGTGTGAAAAATAAATAAATTAATGAATAAATCTCGTTTCTCTGGCTTAATACATAGTTACACACAGGTTAGTTGGAATAAAATGCTCATTGGCAATACTTTCTTACTTAACGAGTCCGAGTAGGTACTTCTCACTAGGCCTTAAGGTCTAGTTGGCAATAGACTCACCACATACAAGTTTTAAAGATCACCACGTTTGGATGTTTTGATCAGTGCACAGAAAAAAGAAACATTGTGATCCAGCGAAATAGGAATCATTGGCGAGATCGTTTTTTATACAGTCCACTTATCCTTAAACATAAATACCCATCACCTGGGGGGCAAGTCTGGTTCAACCGGCGAAATCAAAACCCTCACGATTACCCATATCATGGAAATAATTATTATATGGAGTTCTATATCTTTAGATGTTATAGAGCTACATATGATAATTATATCCATGATATGGGTAATCCACTAGGATTTGCTTTCGGCGGTCGGACCAGACTTGCCCCCCAGGTGAAATGTTTACACATTATTCAAATATATAGAACTTCATAAGGGAACTCAATAAAGGCATAATTGGTGAAAGTTGCGCAAGCGCATAAAGTGATTACGTAAACCAGCCGATGACAGGTCGTAAGCCCTGAGTTCCTGGTTCTTCTATGATGTCCCAACTTCGTCTCTATTGAGATGTTATTGTCAGTAAAAATATTTTGGTAAGTTGAGATATTTATTTTAAGTATGTTATTAAATATTCATTGCTTATTTTAGGCATTTATTTGCTTATTTTAGGGAACGTAGGAAGATGTATATGTACTTGTTTAACAAGGACATATTCATTTAAAAAAATCTATTTTTCTCAACATAAATCGTCTCATAAATCCAGACTGAAACTTCAGTGAAAACCTGTGTCTCCACCGGGAAAACCAACGCAGGTCCTTTGTCTACTGAGTCAGATATCTAACACAGCCACACTGATTTTTTTTGTTTTTAAATTAGTACTATTTTTATTCCTCACTAATCCAAGGGGATAAAAGGGAAATTGTGATTTCACAATTTTTAGGCTATTTTTTTGCAGATTATCTACAAGTATCATGCTGAGATTGTATTCTGAAAGTTTCATCACAATGTATCTCTGTGTGTGTACTATGTGCTGTGTGCTATGTACAGCGTGTTTATTTTACTTTATCGATTATATACTCATACTTATTCGATTCTTTTCAAATTTTGTATACCTGATACTCGCTTAGACCCCATTAGATTTTGAAGGATATCTGAATAGTACTTCTCAATTTTTTTTACTATCAAATATTTCAATGTGACCCCAATCTCAGGAAACTTAAAATATGAAATTTTTATTTTCAAATTTGTAAAAAGGCAAATTATTTTCATAAAATGCATTGAAGAGTTATTAAGTTTTCATAATAAAATATTTAAAAAAATATTTAAGACTCATTTCATAAAAATGCTAAATATTTTCCATACAAGATTTGAATACTTTATAGAATGACTATGTGAGGAGTTTAGGTTTGGCCACAATCCACTCGTTTAAGATTAAGTTTGAATGAAAATTTATTAATTGGAATAAAAGAATATTGTAAGTGAGACTGACATTCTTTTAGTAAATACAATTAATACATAAACAAAGGTTTTGCTAAAACGCAGTTAGCCAGTTCGGTTGTCATAATATTTTTTTCAGCGTACGTAGGCTAAGAATCAATAGTTCATTATTTCAATAATAAAAATCAAGTACGGGCATTTTGGTCATCAACTATTTGCGTAAATTTTCCATGAGTATTTTCATTGGAATTACATCCATTATGACGGCGAAACCAGTTTTGTTAAACGACGCCCTACACCGACGCCGACGTCCGCGTGATGCTTCTTCAAATACTCAGAGTGGCGAAAATCAACATAGTTAAATCTCCTTAATTGATTTCAACTTAATTTCTTTATCTAATGGTAGGACGGCGGAAGCGATGTGAATTTAAATTAGAATATATATCAATAATTTATTACAGAAATGTTTGAATTCACTTTAGACATCGAGGTTTTAACTTTAAATTAGAATTTAACAATGAAGACTTCATTGCAGATATATCAACTTAAGTAAAATTAAATTCATAAGTTAAAATATAACAGTATATTTGTTAAAATATAACATCAAGAAAAAAATGAATCAGATTAATCATTTTAAATTATATTTTTTAATATAAATATACCTAACCAATTTAAAATATGTTTTTTTTTTTTTTTTTAATTTTATTATTAATAAAAATGGATTTGACCTTGTTAAACAAAATCCTTGTACGTACTTGTTTTTATTCTTACGTTTCCTGAAATAAGCATAAATGCTTGTGCTATAGGTGAACGAAATCAGGATTCGAACTTGCGACACCTGGATTAGTAACCCAACGCGCTAACCACTCTGCCATCGACCCATCTAAATTGTATATTATGCTATATTTACTTATTTATGAAATATTTATATGATATTCCATTATATATAAATATATTTATTTATTACTTCTCGGGCAACTAACAGGTACTATGTAAAATATTAATTTAACATGCACCCAATAACAAGTTGCCACATTCTGGAGACTTACGATATTAATCGTCTCACAGATCCAGACTGAAAACACAATTAAAAACTGTGTCTCCACCGGGAATCGAACCCGGGACCTTTGGATCAGCAGTCAGATACCCAACCAACTGCGCCACGAAGGCCGACAAAAATAAAATAAAAAATACTTTGTTTTCGTTCTATTAAATTTAATTGATTATCGACGCGTTTCGTTCAAGGCACAGATTCAAAATTATATAATAAATTTATCTATTTAATTAGTCGTTAAAAGAACTGTTTTATTATTATAAATAAATTTCATTAATGCTTATCACTTTCCACTGTGTTAACGAACAACTTTGACATGATTAAAGAAAACAATATATTTATTAAGAATTTTTAGCTACATCACTTAAAATAAAAAAAAATATCACTTAGGTCCATAATGTTTTTTTTGAACCGTCCGTCGATATGCACATACTCGAAAATAATGAAATTTACTTCATGAGGATACATTGGAGGAGAGATCGACGTTAATACAGGCGAATATCTCATTCAGTAGACACTGATAGTTAGCTCCCGTGTTAGTTCAGTGACTGACTAGATTGTCAAATTGACAATTCATATTATACGTATGATCAGAGGTGAAAATGTACACGATAGCAGTTTAATTATACCAGTTGATGTACGTACATAGCAGCTCGTTTGATTAGGCGTGCAAAATACATTAGCATATCAAAAGTTACATTGATGGAGGTAAGACATGCATTTATACCTACCTATTGGCTTTGTTGCCAAGATATCCGATTTCATATTGGACAGATACAGTGTAACTATGTACATTGAATACCCTAGACATTTACGTTGCGATTTCACCATAATGAGTACCTACCTACTGAAATCAAAGTTTTGAAGTGAAATGAAATATATTTATATTGTTTCTCTTATCTTCGTAGGTACTAATATTCACTATTCACATGATTGTTCAATCTTTTTTGTGTGTTTTGGGAAAGGGTAATTTGTGTCGATTTTATTTTTAAATTATGAAATTTAAATGTTTTTTTTAATACCACTATTTTTTATTGTATACCTACCTTAAAATGGCATATAACGCTAAATCTTGTGACTGAAAATATGATGTAAAACGCCTAATACACTACGAATTTAGATGTTAGAACTATCGTGTGCGTTAAATATGGGTTTATATACGTGATTTAAACTATCTGATCGATAAAATTTATACCGATCTTTTTGTGGAAAGATTAACGAAGAGCAGTTTCCACTAAAGATTCGACACCTTCTTGAAATTGCTTCCCTGATAATTTACAGGGACATTTTAAAATTTGTTTAGAAAAAAATGGTAGTTTTGTAGGCGTTGTTTGTCTTTTCTCAGAGTGTTTTTTGTTTGTATTTAAATAAAATTCTCACGTCGTCAAATGGCAAAAATTATCCTACGTATTGCCATATTGAAACAAAAATAATAGACAACGTGTCATTTAGCTCAAGAAAAGATTATTTAGATTAATGTATGGAAATGACAGTTGACGGTCACTTCATTGGGTTATCTTTTCTTGAGCTAAATGACACGTTGTCTAAGGGGGCTGACTTGAAACGATTAAACATTATTGGTAACAACATTGATTTTATGCATTCTTTAAGCATTTAAAATGTTTTTTTTCTACATTATTTTCTAATTATAAAGTAATCCGTGACTTCTCCAAAATCGCCTATCCCTTTTGTAAATCAATGAGCATATGTAAAACTAAAAGGTTCCAAGTTTGTTTGGAGTGATGTTTTGAATGCGGGCTTATTGACATTGAACAATCTCTTCCAGCCAACCCAACAACGTAAATCCTTATAATCTAGTATGGTCGTTTAAAAACGATACTGAAACTCATGATACGACTGCAAAAAAATTATTAGTACCTAGTCATTTTCTCCTTTGTATTTTGGTGAATTCAAAATTCATACAAAATACAAAAAAAGGATCTTAGATATTGGGGTCTTAGCAAGTAATCAATTTTCTTTAGAAATGAGTTTGCTAATCTTTGAAACTATAAAAATATTTTTAAAACATAAAAAGCACAAATTAAATTATTTCAATATTACGTACCTGTCGTAAAGCGTTTAATGTGATTCTAAAGATAAATAACGTTAACGTTTAAAAATACTTTTATTTTTATATTTCAGTAGTTGTCTTTATAGCCTCATTAACGGACGGGACCCTTGAGTTCATTGACTTTATCACAGGCTAAAGACCGAAAAATAAATCTTTATTAGGTCCCCATTTATAACAAAACAATGTGCACTTCAATCGCCTTAAGTATACTAATTTTTTTCGTACAAAGTAGTTAACTCTAATTCTCAATTAACGAATAAATTGACGAATCTCAATCTGATTCGTCAATTTTGTATAAGGTTTCCCTCACAGATCTCTTAGCCAGAATTTAAATATTTATTTGGCAAAGATACATTATACATAATACAGCGTTAAGTACCTACATATAACAAGAAAATGATTTCAAGATTATAGTGATAATATATCCGAAATGTAATGCTAAGGTAACTATTAAAGGTATTTTCTTATTTTTAATTCAATGTAATTGTCATACCTCAACCATACAGCATAAGCTTTCATTTTTAGGAATAACATTTTATAGTAAACTTCCCTTTTGTATCAAAAAACAAATTCATTTTATAATACGTAATGCAGTAATGACGTAATCTAATAATGCCGAGTTCGAACCCTTTCCTAGCCGCCTGGACGATTTCGTTTGCATATAGCACAAAAATCATGGTTAAAATACATATACCTTAAACGAAATTAAAAAAAATATATAACATAAACTCTCACTTCTTTGCAAAATAAGAGAAAAAGAAGTGCTACCTCAAACAAGGTGGTCTGACGATATTATACGAGCGGCTTTAGAGGTCTCACGGAGACTTATGTCCATTACTGAACGAAGGAGGGCTTACGAAGAAGAATAATAATAATTTAACATTATTATCATTATCATATCAGCAGAAGAATAATAATTTTAACATATCAAAATATTATCAAAAATAATTAAAACATATCAACATATTATTATTATTAT
Organism: Molanna angustata; assembly: GCA_963576475.1. Lineage (NCBI taxonomy): Eukaryota > Metazoa > Arthropoda > Insecta > Trichoptera > Molannidae > Molanna > Molanna angustata. The sequence continues at coordinate 36,094,431 of OY754966.1, forward strand.
TGATTAATAATTTATCCGCATTAAATTGATCTAGTGAAGCAGTTAACATTCGCATTTAGTTTGAGTATTATTATTTACTGCCAAGAAGAATAGGAATGAGTTGGGCAGCTTTTAACAAACTTAGACACATTCTAGAAGATAAAGAGATTCCGATCTGTCTGAAAAGAAAAACATATGAATCATGTATACTGCCAGTGACTACATATGCATTGGAGACCATGGCCCTTACAAAAAGAAATGTAGAAAAACTCAAATGCACACAGCGATCCATGCTTGGTATAAGCCTAAGAGACAGAATAAGAAATGAGGAAATTAGGAAAAGGACCAGAGTAGCGGACGTCATGGATCGCGTAGCTACATTGAAATGGCAATGGGCGGGACATATTGCTAGACAGGAACCCGCAAGATGGACCCCTAAAATATTGAGATGGAGACCTTGGGAAAGTAAGAGAGGCGTCGGAAGACCTCAAAAAAGATGGTCTGACGACATAGCCGCTGTGGGGGGTAGAAATTGGCTGCAAGCAGCAACCGATAGAAGGAAGTGGAAGAATATGGAAGAGGCCTATATCCAGCAGTGGAAGACAGAGGGCTGAAGAAGAAGAAGAAGAAGAGGTTTATTATTTACATTTTATTTTATCTAGATGATGTATAAAAACAGTAGATATTAAATATAATATTACAAAAATAACATAAATTTGTATCCTTTTAAATTGGTTGTTCTGTATTTTTACTTTCATATATTACAACGCAAATGAGATGGACACGAGTTATTTCATATCTACCTCTTGTTGCATTTATCCATTAATATAATATATCACTACATGGCAGTTTAAAAAAATGTATAATAATTACTGGATGATATGTATTTATATGTATGGAGATTAAATATCAAACTATTGAGATTTCCCGTAGATATTGTGTATTCTGTTATACAAATGTTTTGTAACGATGTCAAAAATTGATAAAAAAAGTTTGAGATGTATGTATTACTATAATGTATGTATTACTATAATCTATGTATTACTATAATGTTTATATTTTTTTATGAAAATTAAATTATTGTATTGAAATGTTTCGGCGTTTTTCGATATTTAAAAAAAAATGGAAATATAGGCAGTTAAACGCAAAAAATTTTCACAAAAAAAATGATTGTTTGAAAACTGGAACTTTTTCATAAAAACATGTTTGAAATATTATATTTGTCTTTAATTCTATAATTTTTCAGTATTCAAGCTTTTATATTTTTCGAGATATATGGAAAAATAAATCAAAATTCAAAATTTGATAACTGGAACCAAAACACAAAATTCTGAGAAAAAGGTTAATAGCCTAAAATTGTCTATATTATCTGAAATTTTTGATTTCTGAGTTCATCCATCAAAAAAAGTCCACTACTGCATATACTTATCTCACACGGGACTAAGATTAATACTTTCGATTCATTTAGAGAAATAAATTCTCTTACAAACCGACAGTTGGATTATTCCAACAATTTATTTATTTGCTTCATTATTTTTCACTCTCCGGAGAATCATGATGGGTGCCACTATGTGAAAATCGTCGTGCAGTTTTTATAAATGTAGCGTATACGCCGTATACTTTTCGTGTCTTCTCTACACCCCAAACTACAAGTCGATCGAATTCATATTTACGTCTTACCTACGTGTAAATTGCATAGAGCTGATTAGTTTTCCATAGACAATTGTTAATTTCTCTATGGCTTCATATTTTACGTTCTTTTTTGTGTCCTTTCTACAGCCCAAACTATAAGGCCGATTGTCTTCATATTTATTGCCATAATCTAAGAGCTGATAAGTTTTCCATAAATATCTGTTAATTTTTTCTCTGTATTTTCATCTGCCAATCTTTTTTAGAGATTTCTTTAAATGATTTTTTTCAAACAACATAATACACATGAAAATACATTCAGAGATCGTCAACATTCATAGAAGAAAAATATATCAAAAGTGAAATTGCATGTTTTTATGAAAAATGTACATACATATACCTACAACAGAAGTAAAATAGTTTCTTTATAGGAAAATTGAGTAATATTATTGATATTGTATGTTTTTCTATGGGGAAGTATATTTTTTACCTTTCACTATGTCATGCAATATAGGCAGAGATAACCGATCACCACATTATTCTATCTTGGCACATATTTAATTGAAATTTACTTGAACACAAAAATGTTACATTAAAAAAACATATTTATTTATTTTATTACATTTACGGCGTTTGCCATTTACATAAAGTTTTCACAAACGATACACAATATATTTATATTGAGGATAAACAAGTGAGTGAGGCGAAGATTTATTCAATGGCGTTCGGTTATTCATAACTACCCCAATAATAGAGCATGGCGTGATTGTATGTTTGTATTATATTTGATGCGTTTCACTTTTTATGTAGTGTTGTCTGTTAAATATGTATTGTTGTTATTTTAAAATTTATGTTGGCGTAACGATGAATAAAATTAAAAAAGAACAAACAGTTGGTAGGTAGGCAGGCATGTTTTAAACAAACAATCTCGTAAAAAGCCATGTTGATACGTAAGCAAAAATGAAATGTAACGTATTGCAATATGTTTTTTAAAACTATTTTAAAATTTATTATTTTCTTAATGAAAGTGGGTATAAAACCAAACGAAGCCAAACCGAGCCACTTCAAATTAATCCGTTTTTGATTTAAAGCTCTAGAGCGCTGATTAAGCTTTTGCTGATGCCGATTTTACAGTTGGATAATAAAAAATGAAGCGAGATTATTACGAAAACGATGAATTGCGTTTTCTATGTTATATGGAAATTGTTCATCCATCTCTTGGACGGATTTGTAAATTAATATCGTCTTCTCGACGATCATTTGCTTTAAGACTACAACAAAACGTACATAATATTAGTGGAAGTTCAATAATAAATTAGTTCCAGTCAATGAAAATTACTGAAAAAAACAGCAATTCGTATAAACAGTAGTTACATATACCTTACAATACATATATATATATATAATTATAATTTTTGTAACACTTTTTAATTTTGTATTTAATTTTATCTATATCATTTCTTTTAATCCTTTTACTTTATTATACCTATTTGTCATGTTTAACATGCTATTATTTGAATTATTGTTTTTTTGGAGAGAATTTGAATTGTTTGATAGTATATTTGTACTTAAGTTTTTGTTTCTTTAATTTTTTTGTATTATTTCTTATTATAATATATTTTTATATATAAATTAATTGATAAGCATACGTATTGTTTTTTATGTAATTATTTGTTTGTATGTATTTATCATGTTTTAATATTGTTTAAGTACGTATGTGTAAGAGGCAATTAAACCGTAAAATCTATTAAATAAATAAATTAATTTTAAAAAATAGTCACATTACTATGATAGAGAAAAATGATTAATATTTGAATGTACTTACGTACGAACGTTTTTATAAGAAAGTAAGTATTTTACGAAATGCTACTTATTGTCATCCAGAGTGATATTTTTTAAACACAAATGAAAATTATCTAAAATAGAAAAAGAACAAAATAAGAGTAAAATAAGAAAAAAACAAGGTACACAAAATATATTTTTAAAAGAACTTTTCAACTTATATATAGGTATTTAATTTATTTTCACCTATGTATGTTACGAAAAGCGGTATGACTAGATACTTCCTTCGCAAATTCTGGCAAACCACTTTACAGCATAGCTTACAACAAGATACATATATTAAAAATTAAAACGTATTATATTCACACTTCTTCATTGCTGACCGCCGTGGCACAGATGGTAAGCCGATCGATTTCTGTGCGGGCGTCATGGGTACGATTACCAGCGGAGGAGAAATTTACTTAAATTCATTTCTCCCGCAAATATTGCTTCTCTGGGTTAGTTGGAAGAAAATGCCACACGGCAATAAACTCGTCACTTGCGCAGGGTGTAAATAAGTGTTTATTATTATTAATACTACAATCATCAAGACAAACACTAAGCAGCTTCATCCTATTTGTCGCTGAATTTTCGTTTAAATGTCATGATCAGATCTAGATAGGAACGTATTACCATGTTTAGAATTTGCACCTGATGATGTAGATCTGTCAAAAATGATAAATTATATTTCCAGTTGATTTGAATCAGGAGCAGATGCAAATTAAAATTTAAAATTAATCAATCCGGGATACGAAAATCTCAGATATGTTTCAGATTTCCCAGCAAACTGAATAAGATCAATTGGATATCTATAGATACGCCCTTTATTCTAAAATACAATCAATAGGTATAATTTAAAATGTTTTAGGCGATCGTGTAAGTTAAATATGTAAAGAGTAGTTATTAATATTTGAGTCTTAAGTGTTCGTTGCAAAATGTTCTATGCGTATTCCTTTTTATGATAATTTTATATTTTAATTTTAAAAATTGCGTTACAGTTTTTAAATCTTTTTCCTAACCTATAATGGCAAAGGTGTGATAAAATTATTCCTGCTACCAAGTTCCATTTAATTCATAAAGCAACTTGCTCACGCGAGTCGCTATTTTCATTAAAGCCTAACTAAACCATACATATTTTTTCAATTAAATATTTTAATGAGAAAAGTTAACAATTCTTCAAAGCCATTTTATGAAAGTGATGTGTTTTTTTTGCCAATTAGAAAATAATGATTTCAAATTTTAAGTTTCCTGAGCTTGGGGTCACTTTGAAATATTTGATAGTTAAAAAAAATGAGAAGCACCATTCAAATATCCTTCAAAATCTTATGGAGTCTAAGCGAGTATTCGATACATATACAATTTTGCAAAATTTGAAAAGAATTAAATGAGTACTTTAGTTGATAATCTGCAATAAAAAATAGCCTTAAAAATTGCAAAATCATAACGCCCGACTACATCCCCTTGGGTTAGTGAGGTGTAAAAATAATTACACTATAATTATGTAAATTTACACTCGTATTCAGAGTATTGGGAATTGAGCATCAAGCCTTCAAATATATTGAAGGTTTGTCGGACCCCTCTAATAAAGTCTGTACTTCAATGAAAGTATAGAAACTGATGACATTTTCGTCATATAAATATAATATATTTACTTTTTCTTTTAAATAATGAAATATTTTGTCGGTTACATAGCCAATCGGAAAACAATGCGACATATTATTTAAATAATATTCTACAGAAAGAATCAAAGTATTCTTCGCTCGTTCTCTTGTAGGTATTCAAAATGCTCTGTGTCCGCTTTCTTTTTGTTCCCAGACCAGACGTGTTTATTTCTGCATAACAGAATGTCAAGGAATATATTTTGTTGAAATCACTCTGAATAACGTAATAGCCTTCAATGTATCTTGAAGGTCCGGGGCTTCATTAAGGTTTGTTTGTAAATACGGTTATTATATTTTCTTCAACACAATAGACGTTCAATTATCAATTTAATTGCAAATGTTTTAAAAAAATTTCAAGGATGAGTATAAATTATATAAGCTTTCAATAGACACAGCTCCTCAGCGTCAACGATTAAACACCTATATTATAGGTACATAGTTACTGAAGGGTTGTATTATTGACTTAATTGGATAATTAGCTGTTGTATTACTGGTTAGTGGTTTTCAAGGAAATAATAACAAAGAGTGGGTTGTTATGTACACTCGTGTTATGCTTATCTGTAACTAATTCTCAGTTGGCTTTGTATTTTGATATTAGAATTCGTGCTGTTTTAACAAAACAAATTGATAAAATAAAAATGGTAACTCATAATATTCAACAACCGTTACGGTTTTTTAAATAATATCCAATTGCATATGGCCATATAAGCCAAAACAGTCATCCAATAATGGACATAGACTTCTCCCTTAGACCTCCATATCTCTTTATCTTAGGCAGACCGCATCAATCCGCCTACAGCCACTCGTCTTATACTAGTATCATCAGACCAACACGTATAAATCCTTCCAATGTTCCAACTTATTTTGCCCGTTCTAGGTCTCCATTCTAGCATTTGCTTAGTCCACTGGAGTCTGCGGTTCGAACGAATTGCCCTGCCCAACTCCACTGCTGTTTGACAACTTTTTAGAAAACATCGGTTTTTTTTTTTTTTTTAAGATATTTATTTTTTTAATAAAAAGTAATACATTGTTCTTTTCCCGCCAAACTGCAAAGCAGTTTTTTGGCAGAGCAGATTCTCTCTTTCACACAATTTTATAAATTTCACATATAATTATTTCAATAAACTAATCTCAAACAAAACAAAAATTTGAAAGAAAAAGAAAAACTTGAAATTCGATTGAAAAAAAAATTGAATTAAACCTTACACATAATATACATTAGATATACCTATAATTAATCAACAATAATAATTTAAAGTCTAACGAACGTTATTTTGGTATTCTCTCTCATCCACAAGTAAGTTTTCCTATCTCTTGACTAAATACCCAGCATTCTCCTTTCCATGGCTCCTTGTGTTTTATACATATGAATTCATAATATTTTCCCTATAATAATGGAGTTTTACAAACTAGTAACCATGTCGATTAAAAACAAAAAAAATGTCTTTACTGGAATTTGACAATATATTTTTGGCGTACGGGTGGGTCTTCAGAAAGAAAATGTTAACCAACCTTGGTAAAAGTATTTGAGTTGATCTAATATAACATTTAAGTAAAACATGTTGACGTTTTTAGCTCCCTTCATCATCAACCGCTTCGCATTTAAGGACTGAAATCGGCCCCTTCACAGAACTCTAAGTCAATAAACGAGTTGTGATTGAGTCATCTACGTAAATTAACGATTTCCGCGAAATAATGAAAAAAAAATTAGAATATAATAAAACTATCAACTTCTCACTATAAGTAGAAATTCGGTGGTAATTTTTATAAGTAATTGATTGGAAATTGACTATGAAAATTACAAGTTTTTAAACATGTAGATCAAAAAGGAACGTTTAATCATGAAAAAAAGTATGATCATGTGTGTGAGATAATCTAGATAATAGTAGAACTGTATTGCATAAAATAATCTTGAATCCACTGATTCATAGAAAAATATTTCATACAGATACATAATAGAATACGTATAGGTAGTTTGCGGGTGTCAAATTGGCCAATTTAAAGTTTGATTTTCCGGTTAAATCTGCTTCACTGATTCGCCATTTCCTATGTACTTTCATCCCCACCCCCCAGGAAATACAAAAACGCTAGAATAGAGTACATACAGATATACAGAAGAAGACTTCGTTCTTTTCGTGGATTTTCTTTTTCATTCGTATTGAGTTTATCTTGCTTGTTTCTATCGGCGGCGTTTTGTTCTGTCTGAATCATTTTCATTCTCACTGATTACCTAATTATTCTTCAATACATAGACTTATCTGTTCAGATTACTTAGCTCATACGTCTATTTGTAAGTACAGATACTATGAAATAAACAATGCAAATAACTGCAGCACTGATATTATGCCAAGAGTTTGTTTGTGAGACAACGACAGTATAGATCTCGAAATTTGGGTACCTGTAAACTGATGCATGACTATATACCAGATGAATCCGTTATTTTCTCTACAATAGATACACATGAATTTATATTTAAATAAACGAGAATCCTTTTTTATGAAATCAGCATTTTGTATTTGAATTTCCAAGTTTTTCCTAGAATACTCCTTGTTTTGAACATGAATATTTTGCTGAAGGTTCACTCGATGAAAAATATGAATGGTTCAAGTATTTAGATTTACAAAAAAATAGTTTGCAATTGTTAGGTTTAGTCTGTCAGAGCAGAATTTTGATGTTAAATGTACCGTTAACTGAAATCAGTGATTCGATTTTTTTTTTGACTAAAATATTTCATCTATATGCTTTTTTTATTTTTATTAGGTATTTATTAACAAAGGAGAAAATGTCCATACTATTTTTCAATAGTCTTAATGAAAAAATGGGCAAAATCATCGCGAAGCTACAATTTGACAAATTTCCTTAAATCAAATCTACTTTTTATTTAACAAAAAAATATACGCATATTTTAATTCAAATTAACATTATAGAAATAAACATCTTAAAATGAAATTATAATTAAAGATTTATTAATCCCTCGGTTGAGACCGGATCTCGTGTTAGAGGGAGGAGCATAATCTTATGAATTTATACTCAACATATTTATGTATTATATTATATTTCTTTCGAATATTTTTTATTTAAATGCATATACGCAAACATTGGATTTTTTCCCTGTCGGGAATCAAATAATATTTTTTTGACAAACTTTTTAACATCTAAATAGGGACGGAGTTGGAATAATATAGAAGAACCAGGAAACTCAAGGCACCTATAGGGCTTATGAACCGTCATCGGCTGGTTATGTATTATAAATATATTCTGTTCTTCCTCCACCACCACCAGTTCTGCTTATGGGGACTAATAACGGCCCCTTGAAAAACTCTGAAAGAACACATAAAGAGCATACAAAGAGTCCGGAGAACGCATGTGCCAAAGAGAGCTAATCATGTGGAAACAACTGGCTCACTGCTCAGTGATAGTGAAGATTAGAGTGCACAGAAAGTCTTGAAAGCCCTAAAGTTGCTCTTCGTGGCTATAAGGTCCGCAATTCCAATGGGTCCAAAGACATTCCATCGGACATCGTCGTAGAGTTCTCGTCGGAAAGTTGACACGGAGAAGTTAGTGCATTCCCATAGGATATGCTCAGAAGTCTGTTCAGGGTTGTCACAAAACATGTATTCTATCAAATAAAAAAAGAAAAAACTACTTTTTTTATACACAGAAAGGGCGATGAAAGAGGAATTAGCACACAAAACCAAACTAGACTCAGCGTTGGTGGACCCAACCTCCGATGGCTGGTTAGCATGCAGCGGGACGTGGAGGCTGTTGGTGTAAGGGACTGGAGGAGTGCATTCCAGGATATAGGAAGATGGCGAGGAACGCTGGGGGAGGCAAAGGCTCGCAACGGCCTGTGGAGCAACTGAAAATGATATTATTCATTTTTTATTATTTTATCAGACAATAAGTAGGGTAACATATGTTTTGTTTCTATAACTTTTTCATTCGCGACAATGTTGAAATATTTGCTAATCGAAATCATAGAATAAAAAATGTAAACCTTGCATTGGTTTCACGTGAATTATAGTGACATAATTGTATATTTATACCATGATTTTCTCAAAGCGTTACTGACATGTTTCCGGAATTTTCGGATATTTATGTGTTACTGATATGTTTCCGGATACGTATGTGTTATTGATATTTTTCCGGATTTTCTGCTTTTGACTGTTTCTCTCTCGAAATACACACTTTCGATATCTCAACATTTTCAATCGTTATTTGAGACCGTAAAATATCCATGTTGTGATTTTTCAAATATCGAGAATGCAAAAATGTACAAAGATGTAATTTTTATTAATAATCTTTTAAAACCAAAAAAGAAATTATGATTTAATATTTTTGTAAAATATTTGTCCAAAATTTAAAAATGTTTCACGCTTAAATCCGTATTTAGAAACAAATTCGGAATGGAGGAAGCGTCAGACCTTAATCCTCATATTTGTTTCTGAATACGAGTGTTAGTGTTATGCAAGAACATTGTATAAAATTTCAATGCAAGCAAACCCTTTTATTCTTGTGTACGATACGATATGTATTAAAATCGAAAATTATAAGGCAGTGATGTTGAATAGATTTAAATGACAAGCATTCCTATCAATTATCTCACAATATTATCATGAACTCCGTAGACACTAGACACTATGATTTGACTATCTCTACAACTAGGAATACGAATTAACGATGTACCTAACGATGTGAAATTTCAGAGTATTCAGAAAATTAAAATTGAACAGAGCACTATTATTATCAAAGTGACATGAAATTTTTACCATAGGTGTACACTGAGCGCATAGTCATTCAAATTTTTATATTATGTACTTATATTTTTTTTTTAATTAAAAAATAAGGAATTCGATGATAAGTCATTTTAATTCCATAAATGACATGACTTCAGGGCCGGATAAACGTGATTTTGCGCCCGTAGCAATATATTTGAAACCGCCCCCCAACCTACATTTTTTGGAATTTTAAATGTAGAACAATTTAAAAAATTTTAAAATTACATAATGACTAATTATTGACAATATTTTACATACACTCCATCACGCCGAGCCTCTTTTCGAATACCCAAAGGGAATAAAACTAATCAGCTGTAAGTTTATGGTCTCAACATACATATATTCGATTCCCAGCAGAGGAGAAATTTATTTAAATTAATTTCTCACGCAAATATTGCTTCTCTGGGCTGGAAACACTGGTTAGTTGGAAGAAATTGCCATACGGCAATAAACTCGCCACTTGCGCAGGGTGCAAGGAAGTGTTCATTATTATTATTATATATGATATCAATATTACCTAAGTCAATCAGACATATAATTTGGGATATAGAGAGGACACAAAAAAGTTATGTAGGTAAATGATGAAATGATAGAAAAGAAATTAATGGATAGGTACCTATGAAAAACTGGTCAGATCTAGGTCTATGCACTTAACACATATAATGATGTACATATGAATTCGATCGGACTTTTAGTTTGCGCTGTAGAGAGGACACAAAAAGGATACGGCGTACGCCATACATACAAACACAACACGACGAAACTCAGTGTTTAGGCATGACAACCATTGAGAAATTGATTTTGTGTAATCATGACTCTCCACAATTCCATTGAAGTGAAAAAATAAACGAATCGGTTGTTGCCAACGCTAAACTTGTCACAAACAAGTCATTCTATAAAGTTTTCAAATTTTGCATGGAAAATATTCAGCATTTTCATGAAATGAAAATGCCGAATAATTAAATATTTTAATTATTTTTAATTAAATATTTTATTACTAAAACGTAATAACTTTTCAATGCCATTTTATGTAAGTGGTGTGCCTTTTTACCAATTTGAAAATAAAATTTTTAAAATTTTAAGTTTCCTGATCTTTGAGTGACTTTCAAATATTCGACAGTAAAAAAAAATAGAAGCACTATTCAGATATCTTTCTAATGGGGTCTAAGCGAGTATTAGATATACATATTTGTAAAATTTGAAAAGAATCGAATAAGTATTTTAGTTTATAATCGATAAATTAAAATTAACACGTCGTACATAACACACTACACATAGCACACACACACATTTTAATGAAACTGCAGAATACAATCTCAGCATGATACTAGTTAATAATATGCAATAAAAAATACCTTAAAAAATGCAAAATCATTAATCCCCAATATATCTCCTTGGGTTAGTGTAGAGTAAAAATGCAAAATATGTAAGTACATACCAGACTACTTGTGTTCACTCATGTATTATTTTAAAAAGTTTTCTAACTACCTACTGCGCCATATGCCGCTTGTTTTACAATTGTAGGAACATTTATGGAATTGCGAGAGATGTAAAATGTTGATTTCACATCTTTCTGCACTTAATTCAAACCGAAAATAAAATGAACAGACCAAAATATTCAATTCACACTCTGTTTGCCAGTTGCACGTCTGGCTGCGCCACGCTACGCCATGTCGGACTTTTGAAGTGGAAAAATGGCGTATGTAATTTGCGATGAGAGTCCTTTCAGTTGTACGAAAAGAAAATTGGAATGGGTAGGTTGTAAATAAACTGATTTTGTTGTGAAAAGGATGATCCGACGCAACGGCTTCCAAAATAGAAATATATTCTATGGCCTGATCTTTTGTTGGTAGGTTCCTACCTGATTTATATATTTATTTATTGATTGAAAAAAATAAAGTTAGGTACTTTTATGGAAGTATTGCATATTTGATTATTTTATTTTACTTAAGGGAAATCATCAGCAAATTACAAATTACAAAAGACAACAATGAACTTCAAATATTTGCCAAAATAATACCCTCAACAACTTACATAACAGTACCTATACATAGTATAGAAATAAAATTACTAAAACATATGCAAATAGAAGAGTAAGTTTGAAATTAAAAAAAAAAAACAAACGAATACTATAAGCAACTGCAAATTTATTATAATCATACACAACATATACATGATGATGAGATATGTAGGAATTTGGGGGAGTGGGGAGAGATTGAGGAGTTCGGTATTCTATGCCTCGTATCACTGCGTCATTGCCGATATACTCATGCGAAATCGCGCATATGTGTAATTAAATATACATGTACCATAAATATTGTTATTACTTAAATACAATTAAAATTACATCGTTTTAGATTTATTTAGTTAATTTGACTATCGACGCATTTAGAACAAAGACATTTTTTTATAATATTCTGATAACTAACATTTTGCAAGACAACCAGATTCTTGCGCATAAGTCTTGAGACTCTTTGTTACAAGACTTGGATTTTTGTTTGGATGTTGCCTTTTTTAATATTCCTACCAAAACAAAACTGATTTGCTCACCAGCAAAAAAAACACGTTGTTTAGTTAAGGTACATACTCAACACAAATGACAAACTAAAATACAAAGATGGAATAAAACCAAAAGTGATGGCCAAATAAAAAATTATAATACCGTCACATAAAATTTCAGTACGATGGGAAGTGATTTAAAATTTGATTGATTATAAGTATTGTAAATAACTTAAATATGGCCAACCCATTCTTTTGTATATAGTGTAAACAAAACTTCTGCAAAATCGGACAATGGAAAGCGTTTTAAAATTTGATTGAATTTAAGCGTTGTAAAGAGTTAAGTGTTGGCCACTTTAAGTTGTATTAAAAATAATATAAAATTACATTGATTCATAGCGCCAATTACAAAGTTCTTATTTAGTATTATGAATAAAATATTTGAGTTAATTAAAAACAAAAAAACAATTGAACCTGCATATAGCATTGCAAGAGGGTTTAGGATATAGGGAAGGGTCAGGGAAGGGAAAAGGAGGAGGAGAGGAGAGGGATTAGCTCCCTTTTGGAGAAACAAGTGGTACCAGTCCCAGCACAGGCATACCCAAAATACAGTTTAAAACTTGATGTATATTTCCAAACTAAAAAATGGTAGAGAAAGAGTATTTTAAATTTACTGACTGTCCAAATATTCATTCATTCATACCATCCCGTCATATTCCACAATGTGGGGTAAACAGCGATACCTTATAAAAGAAATTTACCTTATAAAAGAAACACGCCTCCTCTCGCCTAAAAACTACATTCAGAACGAGTGATGTACTATGTGAGATGTTATTTTGCATGATGTGTTTATTAATTAATACGTCACGTGAATCATATCACTACTTGACAGACCTTTTTAATACAGTATGTAGTAGTGTAATGCTGTAAAGAAATGCAACATTCATTTTGTGTGAAACGTTATATAACAATGTATATACATAATATGTACATTGTACCTACATATGTGCATATAGGTATACACACTTTGAGAAGGGGGGATTCCCCCAGGCTAGGCTAAACGACTAGACAACGTCTGCAAAACCAAAGACACAATAGTAGCTATAAAGGTTTATGCTGTGTACACAGGGTGGACTGTCTTTTATTATCAACTTAATCATCGTTTCACATACGAAATAGTGGAATCTGTAGATTGTACAAGAGATTAAATATCATAATCTTCCATATACGGCCATTGACTTATATTGACTTCGTACGTACATATAGTTCAATGTATATGGCGGAAGTTATCAGATATCAGAGCGCCGAACATTTTAATATTTTTAAATTTTCAATAAACAAGTGAATACCAAACAAGTTATAAATAATAATAAAGAAAAATATGTCACGTCAATCCACAGATTGTGTACATTCCAAAGAGTGAACGAATAAATGAATATGAATGTATGAATAATATATTTCCGCTAGTATAAATATTACAGAGGATCAAAATACAATTTAATTTTACCAAATTTAATTTGGAAATTTTACTACCTCGCTAGACATAGTATGTTCTGGGGCAGTGCTGTTTTAAAATTGGTATAGCCACTCTGCGAACGTAAGATTTGTTTTTTATTTCTTTCACATATCCCATTCACTTAGGACATCGACAACCAGGAAAAAAAATACTCTAAAACTTCTATCACAAAAAATTTAAAATTACCGACGCAGATTTGGTGGTGACCTATCTGTTGAGATGTAAAATGAATTGCATTGTTTCATAGACATTGAGATATCTTCAAAAAATATAAGTTACAATTTATTATTAACGCATATTTTAATATGCGTTAATAATAAAATTGTACTAATAATAATAGGTGGAGGGATAGCTTCACAGGAATAGTCATCTCGAAAAAACAGATCTACGATCTAAAATAAGAAGAAGCATATTTTAATGATTTAAAAATTGTTGTGTTTTTGTCTGAATCTGTGATTATGTTTTGGAGTAACTTGACAAAGACCGAACGATTTTCACTGTTGAAAGACTTGGGACTTCGTCCCACACGAAGTTGATCTCTATTGCGTCGTTGAAGTTTGCTTTGATCTATAATATTATTTGCCAAGAATTACGTAATTATTTTTTTTTCTCTCTAATACATACTTCTTCAATAAATTTTATCAAGCAATATCAAGGTTTATTACAATAATACGTAAGAACATAATACCAACAAAAGAAAAAGACATTTTAAATATTCCAAGTAAAATGATTTTTGAATGTGTAGGTATTTTCAAGGTTTAATAACAGGAATTGTATGATGTCTGAAAGAAAATCCTCTTTGAAAACTATTTGTACTTCAAAAATCTTCACAAACAGCTTATTTCCGTGTTTCAACAACTTCAGGATGGTAAGTCTTAGAGGATTATTAACTTGGAGAAGGTACGTGGGTTTTTTGTGTGCTAAGTGATAATAAAAGACAAATATATTTTTAAGGTAACATCTGGGAATGATTGTGGGTATTTTTTAATAAAATAAGTAAATAAATATTTTTAACGAATTCATAACTCAAAGTACTTTAAGCCTTCGAACATAAAGAGCAGGTTGACCTTTTAGGTATGTAAGTACATATATGTATTAAATGCCGACCGAGATAATATCATGTAAAATCGTTTATAGAGATTTGTGAATTCCTATGATACCATTTGAGGTATCCATACCATACCATACCATACCATACCATACCATCACGCCATTTCCCTATTTGGGGTAGGCAGAGAGAACCGAACGCCAGACTCCTCTCTCTTGACATACATTCCTTGCTTCATTCACGTCCATACATCGTCTCATACACGCTCTTCTATTATTCTTACTTCTAACATCTCCATCTTTCAAAATCCCATTTATGTGATCGTGCCAACTCTTTCTTGGCCGACCTCTACTTTTCATTCCTCTTTTATCAGCCTTGTATACTTTTTTTGTCAGACGGTCATCACTCATTCTTTCTATGTGGCCGAACCACCTTAGGGCATTTATTTTCATCTTACTTACGATATTTCTTTCAATCATACATTCTCGTCTAATATCCTCATTTCTTATTCTATCATACATCGTTTTACCACACATTCGTCTTAGTGACCTCATTTCAACCGCGTTAATTCTACTTTCATGCGTCTTCTGCCATGTCCATGTCTCACTAGCATACATTAGAGTCGGTGCGACGATACCATTGTGTACCGCGAGCTTTGCTTGCCTCGAAATAATTGGGTCAAACATTACCGGTCTTAATGCACCATTCACTCTATTACCTGCCGTTATTCTCCTTTCAATATCTTTTTCCAATCTTCCATCTCGCTGAAACATGCTTCCTAAGTATAAATATTCATCCACTTGTTCTAATTGTACATTCTCCACTCGTATCTCGCATTTTGTTCGCATTTGAGGTATCAATTTTAAATATTGTGAAATTATAGCTATCTATTATTTCGTAGTATTGGAAAGTAAGTATAAATTATTCGTTTAACTGGCCATTTAATTTACTGGCCACTGGGCCTGTACGTGCAGAGATAACTGTTACTTGTGATGTGGAGTCTCAATTTTCTCTCCATCTTTTGTGATAGGTGCGGCAGTACATACTTAAGATATTATAGAACTTCATAACAATTATATCCATGATATCGGTTATTATTTGGGTTTTGATTCCACCTTTTGACCATACTTGCCCCCCCTGGATGGAATCTATTCCACTTTATAGGACCACTCACACTAAAGCATCTATCATAGTTAGCCGTCTTATTGGCTCTGTCCAACTCCTTTAGGGAGTTGTTGCTCTGTGACCCAGAAGGCCTGAGTATGAGGTGCCTCCTAGATAGCTTTTTTATCTGACACAGCTCTTAAAAGTTATGTGGTGCCGGGTTATTTAAAGCATTAAACACTGCCAAACAAGTTTTTTAGTCAACTCGCTCAAGATACTTCAACCAGTGTAGGTATGGTTATAATAAACACTTCATTGCACCCTGCGCAACTGGCGAGTTTATTGCCGTATGGGTATTTATTTGCAGTATGGTAGTGTTTTGTAGTTACTGTTCCTTATTCGGTCACGTAGAGGTCACGCCTGTTATTTTTCTGAGGGTTTTCACCTCTATGATAGTTTTTTTTTTATACTCATAGCAGCTGCCAGCCATGCCATATCCAAAAAGGGGTTACAGAGAGGAAGACACCAAGACACAGTGGTAATAAACATTAGTAGAATCCGGATGACCGGATATTGGGGACTTCGAATATGATGGTGTTCCGGACACGTAAAGTTATGAAGTAATATTCTTATGAGCGAATGGTTAAATGTAATAAGTAAGTACCTAAATAATATTGATCTTTAAATAGAGAAAAAGTCATGTTTCTACAATAGCTTCGTCGTAATCAGTAGTTTAGTTTCCATCTCGACGTAGAAATTTCAGCATATTGTGTGTATCGAGTTACGTAGGTATATAAGACCTCTTCTTTAGTCCCTAACTAGATAACCGGATATAACGTAACGAAGAGAGTTATTTTTCTTCCCAAACCGATTCCTCTTTATCTTGCACACATATTAGGCATACTATTTATAAGAAAGCAGCTTTTATTTTGTAAAGCGCATCTTGTCTATCCTCTTTAAGGAATGAAATTGTTGCCTTTTATGGAAGAGATTGCCTTATAGTAATAAAATTATATTTTTTCACCTTTTTGTATATTCACTACATATTTTATTTATATTTCTTCGAGAGCAACTAACAGGTAGGCACTATGAAAAATATTAATTAAACATGCACCCAATAACAAGTTGCCACATTCCGAAGATTCACGGTATTTATCGTCACGTTCACGGTGAAAAAAAATTAAAAGCATATTTAGTTTGACGATCGACAATTCTTGATAAAACTCCATTGGACGTAGATATGTAATATATAAATATATAAAAAAATAAGTGGATGGCAGAGCGGTTAGCGCACTGGGCTAGTAATCCAGTGGTCGCGAGTTCGAATCCTGCCTCGACCGATCTCGTTCACCTATAGGACAAGCATTTATGCTTAGTTTAGGGAACGTAGGAAGATGTATATGTACTTGTTTAACAAGGACATATTCATTTTTATAAAAAAAAAAATAAGTGTTTTTATTAACAGAGTGGAAACCAACTTTAAAATTATTAAATAAATTAATAAAATAATCGAGATGAGTCGATGGCGGAGCGGTTAGCACTCTGTGCTAGTAATCCGTGGTCGCGAGTTCGAATGCTGTCTCGACCAATTTCGTGCACGAGCATTTATACTTAATTTAGGGAATGTAGGAAGATGTATAAGTACTTGCTTAACAATGACATATTCATTTTATTATTAAAAAAAAAAAAATTAATGAACAAATATACAAAGTATTTTTCCACAAAATTTTATTACAGTGACGTGACCACTTAGATTTAGACTTAAGACTGAACTACATATTTGGCCAAAATGAACCAAAATTGTTAAATCACTGTAACACCTCCCACATGGGTGGCAACGCTGTAAAGCTGGTTGCAGCCCAAAGGCTAAGCTAAGTTGGTTTAGCTTAGCTTTCATAGCTGAGATCATTTTTCATACTACTTACATATTTTGCGGTCTGCACACTTGTATGAAAAACGACCTCAGCTATGTGAGCCAAGCTAAACTAACTTAGCTTTGTTTTTGGTCTGCAACTGGCTTAAATGTTGTAGCGTAGGATGATTTTTATTTTAATTGGTTACTTTTATTTTAAACTTTTTGAAAACTTTTGGTCATTGTAATCGAATTTTGTGGTAAAATACTTTGGAATTTTGTGGTAAAATACTTTGGTATTTAGTGGTAAATATTTAGTTTTAAATAAAAAATATTTGTTTTAGTTATCGACGCCCGCGCTCTCGGAATTTCCTGCACGCCATACTCCTCTTTCTTGTCATAAATTTCTCGCTTCATTCCCGTTCGTGCATCGTCCCAAACACGATCTTCTGTTTTTATTAATTCTAACGCCTCCATCTTTGTTACATTAAATATTATAGTCAAAACAATTATTAAAAATTATTTCATGTTTATTCGTAAATAAATTAACAAATTGAGACTATTAATTTTCAGAGCATGTAAGTAATACATGAATTAGTATTGGTAGTAAATTATTAAATCGACAAGGATGACTATATTGATAAACATCTCCATTACAAACTTAATAAAATAAATTTGTCTTAAAATTCCGGAAACTAATTTATTTCTAGTAGCGTGAAAATGTCATCCAATGTGATGTAGGTAAATTTGTTGGTAAAGGGAAAACTTCCTAAATTGCTATCAAAACGTTTTCTTCGTTAATAGCTTTCAGTTGTTATAACTTTTTAATGTGTGAAGAAGGTCATAAACAGTTAGAAACAGATTAATATTAACTGGTGTGTATTTGGCTCACAGACAATTCAACCATGGTCTTCTTAATTAAATCAAACCTTCTATTTCTCCTTTTTTGTGTAAATATTGGATCAGTTCTTTCTCTGAAAGTTACTTTTGGGACACTGACGTACAGCTTTCCTTCAAACTTTTTGGCGATCATCCGGGTAAACAATGTCCTATATGCGATATCATGTATTGTTGGCCTCAAAATACGGAGATAGGATCTGCTCCAAACTGTTTTCGTTGTCTCTCCAAAATATTCTCCTGGCTTTGTTCAATCCTGTTTATATGGTTTCATCAAAATCTTCTACTGGCTATGTTCAATCCTGTTTATGGGGTCTCTCCAAAATCTTCTGCTGGCTAGGTTCAATCATGTTTTTCTGGTCTCTCCAAAATCTTCTCTGCCTATGTTCAATCCTGTTTATGGGGTCTCTCCAAAATCTTCTGTTGGCTAGGTTCAATCATGTTTATCTGGTCTCTCCAAAATCTTCTCGGCCTATGTTCAGTCCTGTTTATGTGATCTCTCCAAAATTTTCTGCTGGCTATGTTCAATCCTGTTTATGTGGTCTCTCCAAAATCTTCTGTTGGCTATGTTCAATCATGTTTTTCTGGTCTCTCCAAAATCTTCTCTGCCTATGTTCAATTATGTTTATGTGGTATCTCCAAAATCTTCTGCTGGCTATGTTCAATCATGTTTATCTGGTCTCTCCAAAATCTTCTGCTGGCTATGTTCGATCTTGTTTATGTGACCTCTCTAAAAACTTCTGTTGGCTAGGTTCAATCTTCTTTATGTGGTCTCTCCAAAATCTTCTGCTGTCTCTGTTCAATCCCTTAATTCCAATTTGAAGCTTCATAACTATGCGACAATGTATTTTTTCTTTTTTTCATCTTTTTAAATTTTTTCTTTTTTAGAAAGTTACAAGCGATTATTGACAGACAATAATTTTGTGATGACTATATAATTGTATTGTTACTTAAGAATGTTATACCCGAAATGTTTTTTTTTTGTTTGTTGAGTTATATTATCTTTATTGATTAACTTGTGTCCTAATTGTAATTTGTGTAAATATTGAAATGTGTTTCTATGTACTAAAAGAAAAAATATTTAGAAGCTGTTGATATTTTCTGTAATTTTAAGTGTTTTTTATGTGTGTTTGTATAATGGCGTGAAACCTTTATAAATAAATATCATTAAGTTAACATTATTTACACGATGTATTTAATACCGCAATATTGAAGATCCTACCGCAACGTCACGGACATCTTTTGAATAAATCAAAATTCTTCGAAAAATACAAAGTTGTTTGCTCTCTAACAAAGTTATTTGAATCAACCTGCCTTTATTTACAAAGTTTACTCTTGAATGTAGAATTTGTTAGACATACAACGTAAATTGAACCTAGGAATGTTCATGACACAAAAATGTCTAGAAAGGAAATTTTATTCAGAAGAATTTTCATAAAGAACATCTCACTGTGATCCGATATACATTATATTTCAATTGGCTTATCTTTTCGTTCTGTTTACCTACGTAAGTGAAAAAGTGATATACTAAAAAGCATGCCTTGACGACATTGTATTTTTACCCAACTGTCTATTTGTTCAAGAGAATTTATTTCTCTTAATAGATCGACAAAGTATCAAGCCAAGTTCCACGAGAATTTGTAAGGCCAGATCTATATTTTTTAAGGTTTTTCAACTCGAAGAATTTGGAGTAGCACATTTACTGTGCCTGTGTGTATGTTTGTGTGTGTGTGTGTGTGTGTGTGTGTGTGTGTGTGTGTGTGTGCGTGCGTGTGTGTGTGTGTGTGAGGGTGTGTGTGTGTGTCCATTCCTTTATAACTTTTGATCCGCTTGACAGAGAGAGAAGAAAATTTCTATTTTAATATTTTTTTAATCATATGGGTTTTAACAGTACAAAAAAAAATGTTTTAACGAATTTTTAAATGTTGATATTATGTAGATTTGTGTAGATTAATCTATTAAAACAAAAACAATCATACACAAAAAATGCCTCTAACACACTCTTTGTACCGCTCAATAAATATGCATGGTAAAATTTATAAACCTGTGTATGATTGAAAGACGCGTGCCTTGAATTGAACACGTATTAATAGGAATATTTTGCGTTGCTAAACCATGTGCATTTGGAGGACACGTGCCTAGAATTCAAAAAGAGTTTTTAAGTGCATTAGCGCTACAAACTAGTGCCTTATTCGAGGCAGTACTTGCCTCCTAATCAACACGGAAAGGTAAATAGGCGACTCGGTGTCAGCTTAAAAACTATCAACGTTGGACGACTTATATTGTATATTTTTTCATCTGGCGTTCTTCACTCATTCGTATCACGTGGTTTAATAATTCCTCAATTATTCTATAAATGGCATCTTTATATTACCTACATTATTTTCTGGTGTCCTCATTTCTTACCTTTCATACAATGTCTTATTACCTACTGCTTGGTGTGTTGTGGTGTGTGGTGTGCGAATAAGTCGGATATTTCGAATGTTTGCAACTATCGCTTGGAAACAACTTAATCCAAGATCCATAATTTTCAGAATGTGCAACTCTTGTTTAAGTATTCCCAAGAAACTATCTGAAAAGTTTTTCCCATCACGGTTTGCCATACTTTATTCGAGCATAACTATCTCAAATTAGTTCAGCATTAATTATTTTATTTCTATATCGTTTATACACTCATAATAAACATAATATATTCGAGTGAGTTTTGCGTGTTACATAATTACTTTTAAATATAAAAAAAGAGAATTTAATTTGCAAGGAACAAAACATTTTCTTACTTTAAGACATTTATATTACTCACTTAAAATTTAAGGGATAAAAATAATGTAAGTAATTTTACCAAAAAAATCCTTCGTTTAAAATATGCCTTCCTTCGCTTATAGGTAGCTTGTAAATTTTATTACGGGGATTCTGGAAAGTTAGCGGAAGAAAGATATACGTACCTATGTACGTACAGACACAACATTCATTTGCCATGATGTTTATGTTAAAAATAATATATATATCTTTTGATATTTTTTACTACTTTCTGTTCTTCGCTTTCGTTATATTTTTTTTATAATCTTGAATATCACGAGGCTTTTACAATACAGTAACAATTATACAAAAATATCCTAAGTAGATCTATGAATTGTACCTATTATATAATTTCAATAAACGTGACTTTAGACAAATCAAAATATAAATAAACTGAATCACAAACAAATATTATGGTTGTGAGTCAAATGGTAACTAAAATTATATTTATTTCCAAGAAAAACTAAAGTAATTTCTAGTTTGTTTGAGTTTGTGTGTGTGTGTGTGTGTGTGTGTGTGTGTGTGTGTGTGTGTGTGTGTGTGTGTGTGTGTGTGTGTGTGTGTGTGTGTGTGTGTGTGTGTATGTGTGTGTGTGTGTGTGTGTGTGTATGTGTGCGTGCGAGGTTATATCATCAAACGTGACTTTAGACAAATCAAAATAATATAATTAAACTGAAAGAGAATCACAAACAAATATTATGGTTGTGAGTCATATGGTTACTAAAATTATATTTATTTCCAAGAAAATCTCCAAGTAATTTCTAGTGTGTGTGTTTGTGTGTGTGTGTGTGTGTGCGTGTGCGCGCGAGCGTGGTTATATTACCAAGTGTGTTTATAACACTACATACATACAATAGATGATATTGGTGGTAATTCTGAAACGGTAAACAACGGTTTAATTTTTACATTATCACAAAACAAAATGACGGCAATTGTCATTTTGGAAATTGTCAATTGATTTGAAAAGTTATTGAAATCGTAACAAGCAGTCAAAGTGTTTTGTTCAAATGACAGTTTGATGTTTTGCTCAATTAAATATTTGAGTTATCAGTTAAAATGGCACATAAATATGCAGCTTTAGCTTTAGTTGATGATTTAGAGATAAAATACATAAATTTGTTGT
Source organism: Molanna angustata (assembly GCA_963576475.1). Lineage (NCBI taxonomy): Eukaryota > Metazoa > Arthropoda > Insecta > Trichoptera > Molannidae > Molanna > Molanna angustata. The sequence goes on from OY754966.1 coordinate 36,117,134, forward strand.
TGTTGTCGCCGATCTTTTTGATTTTTTTATACGTATTGATATCGAATATTTACTAGCGAACCCGACAGACGTTGTCCTGTCCGAACTATTTGTGAAACAATACATATATGTAACATATATTTAAATCATATGGATGTTATTATTCGCTGAGCTGCTAAACACTTTGAGGTTAAATTGATTGTCATTTCGTATATAATTGCAAAACAGCATATAATATGGTCTGGACACGGAAACGAACGAATTGAAATATGAATAATAACGAAACAGTGAACAGGAGGGCTAGCCAAGATGCAAAAAACGAAAACGTTGACGCTGAACGTTATTTTTTTTGTATGGGATTTGACGTTTGATGACGTTATCAAACGTCAAATCCCATACAAAAAAAATAACGTTCAGCGTCAACGTTTTCGTTTTTTGCATCTTGGCTAGCCCTACAGAAATATAAATTTCATGCATGTGTATATAATTGAAATATGAGTAATACCGAAACAGAGTGAAAAGATCTTTAAATGTCAAAAAAATCCAAACTACAACGCAAATGACAGATTCCTTAGTGTTGTCAGAAGGACAAAACTAAACATTGCCAATTCGACATTAGCGCCACTTATTGTTATGAAAAATCATGTTTTTTATTTTCCCTTTATTATAATAATGTTTAAAATTCCATTTTGTGAATCTACACCATTCCGGGACTCACACAAACACACACCAAAAATTTCATCAAAATCGATTCAGCCGTTTAGGGGGAGTTCAGAGACATACACACGTACAGAAAAATTATAGGTATATATTAAGATAACCTAAGCTTTGTATATATTTTTAACCTAAACTTATGTACCTACGTATTTTTGTTGTTCAAAAAACCTTATCATATCCAAATATTTTATTAGTTTTTATTGATTTGTATTATTTTAGAAGTGATGTTTACATAAAAATGTAATCAGTGTTGAGTTACAACAAAATAATCTGAAAATAGTTTAATTTGCTTTTGACCAGAGACAATACAATAGCATATTCACAATAACCAAAATGTGTACTATTGGATGACAATTGATTTGGCAAACAATTTTCAGAATAACCATCAATATTTTATTTTATTTTATTTTATACTTATTTGTTGGTAAATTTACAGAATATATTAACAAAACATTATACACATGATCCTTTAAATGCAAATGTATTCCAAGAACGAATATATAAAAAATAAAAACGATAATAATATATGAAAACGAGAGGGTTGTGGCCAACACTAAACTCTTTATAGCATTTACATATAATCAATCAAATGTAAAACCACTACCCATACAATTATGCACATTATATATTTGCCAATATACAACAATGAATTAGTTGTAGGAAATACGAAATTCTTTATATTTATTTAATGTAGTTTCTCGGGCAACTAACGGTGCTATGTCAAATAAATATTTAACACGCACCCAATAACAAGTTTCCACATTCTGGAGACTTACGATATCGTCTCACAGATCCAGACTGAAAACACTATTAAAAACTGTGTCTCCACCGGGAATCGAACCCGGGACCCTTGGATCAGCAGTCAGATACCTAACCAACAGAGCCACGAAGGCCGATATATTGCTTGAATAAAATAAAATAATTTCAAATCATTTTCCATATTCCGATCTTGCTGAAATTTTGTATGTACCATAGTATAAAGGAGTGGGATGTCCAAAACTTAATTATTTTTATTGCTTATAATTCCTCAAATTTTAAACCTCTTCTTTTACTTTTCCGTATCCAAGATCATCAACCTATATTGTGTTCCTCCAGTGATTTGCCCTCCAGAGGTGTAACATGTTCTGCGTCTCTCCACATTCGCATGCCATGTCCTGGTCATCCTCTAGCATACCCCATCTGTCCAGGTTTACCTTGCACCTTCCTACACCCGTCCTTAGTCTATTCAGGGATTTCCAGGTTGCATTATGGTAGTTGGTGATCCGTTGGAAGTACCTCTGTTGGTTCATGGAAGTTTTCACTTACTAACCCTTCCTTCCACAGCTCGACTCTTCTCTTTTCGCTGGTTGAGGTTAATGCGGTTGTATTCCTGAGAAAACTGTTTCTAGACTTAAATCTTGAGGGCGGGAGGATGTGACCATATAGCGGATGTCGAGAGTCATTCTGCTGTCTCATCTTTTCCTCTTCAGAATCTACGGCTCTTCTTATACGTGGTGTTGCAATTCCAGTTAGTAATTGGATTTTTTCCACAGGAGTAGGTTTAAGGCATCCCGTTATGAGTCTGTTGGTTTCGTTCAAAGCAACATCTATATTTCTAGCATGGGAAGAATGGAACCAGTCTGGAGCCGCATATTCCGCTGCCGAGTAGCAAAGTGCAAGTCCTGAAGTTCTAAGAACAGATGGTTGTGCTCCCCACTTTGTTCCGATGAGCTTTTGGATAATATTGTTCCGAGTGCCAATTTTTCCCTTGGTATTTAGACAATGTTACTTAAAGGTGAGTGTTCTATCTAACACAACGCCAAGGTACTTTGGGTTTTCGCAATTTTCCAGTTTCCTTCCCTCCAATGTGATGTTGATCGTCTTTGCATGCCGATTTCTCAGATGAAAGGTACATAGTTGTGTCTTTGCTGGATTAGGTTTTAGATGATTGTTTTTGTAATATTTGTAAAAATGTTGTGAGCATACCTCAATGAAAATATTATTAAAATGATTGTTTTTTCCTTTATATTTACATTCTCCAAAGGTAGGCCATTTAATCTAGTCCATAAAATAAATCTTAATGTTTGTATGGTGAATGGATCTCCAAATGTTACACGTAGTTCATCACTTTTGGTTTCATTTGATTTGTTGGATATTATTTTCAATTTAAATGATTGTCCTATTTCAAAACAATATATTATAATGCAGAAGTAAAACAGAGTGTTTACATATTTTACAAATTTTATATGTAATTATTTAGTCGCTTCTTTTTTTTAACTGCCAAAAAAATTTCTACCCGTGTTCTCATACTTTATGTTTCTTTTGAACGATATACCATTTTGGGTTATTCTATGTGAAACAGAAGGTTTATTAATATTTCTGGCAGTGAACCTACTTACTCTTAGGACGGCTTTGTCCTTGTTTATGGTTCGGAGAGGATGTAATCTAATTTTCCAAATGCTTAATTCTTCGGGATATCACAAAGTAGTTGGATACACGAGTCACACGATGTGTTTAAGGCAACATCACGTAGTTTTCTACAAATTGATAATAAGGGCATTTCAAAGACCAATTATCTTGTCTATTTCGAAACCCTTTATATATCCTTTTTACTTAATCTATCATTTTGTGTCAGACAATTAGTTCAATTCTCTTTTCAGCGGGTTTTTTTTAACCAACATTTGCTGCCATCTACGAACAACATCTTAAACTTTGTGTAAACATAAATCTACATAATTAATTTGGGCTTTTAATGAGATATATTCCTGCTTTTAGCTATATATACCTAAACTAAATTACTGTATACCAAAAACTAAATAATCAAAAAAATATATTGTATAATTTGAAAGGACTAACCTTTCGTACATTTACGTAATAAACACTACAGATGTTTACTACTAACTTCTTCTTCAATGGACCTACAGCCCATATACGCCCAGCCTCCATCAACCCTCGCCTTCAACTCCTCCTGTCCTTAATTTCGAAAAATCAAATTAACCCAGGAACCTATTTTAATAAAAAAATGTTTTGAGACACATACATGCATACACCGCGCACGCACACACACGCACGCTCGCACTCACGCACACACACGAATGTTCTACTCCGAATTTACTTCTAAATTCGAAAATCCATGAAAAATCTATACCTGGGGTGCAAGTCAGTTCAAGCCATGTAATCTAAACCTTCATGATAACCAACCAATATCATGGATTTAATTATGCAATGATATTATATAATTGCATAACATAATTATATCCATGATATTATGGGTTATCATGAAGGTTTTGATTCCACCGCTTTGACCAGACATGCCCCTCTGGTTATACGAAATCTCGTGGATCTTGGCTTGAAAAGTTTGTCGATTTGTCAAAAGATAGAAATTCTCCCAAACAAATCGATAGTTGGATAATTTGTTATAAAAGACTTGTAGGTAATTAAAATATTTCACAAATCTTAGATTTATCCTGACTTTATTCTTATAAGGTGCTTTATACGAAACTCGTCGTTAAACTTCTAAATTGTATTTGAGTAAAAATATTTTAATTTTCCTATCATAATCTATGGTTATTGATAACTTATTTATTTATATCCTTTTACTCGTACTTTAAAAACCCTCCCCTACTCAATGTTTACCAATATCACACGCCGCTATGCACAGACTTACATATATGTGAATTCAACCACCAAACTAATCGTGAAATATGGTAAATATATATTTCAAAACTCCTAAGTGCCTCTGTTATATAATTCCTTAAAGTGTATTCTATGTAGCACGATGAATTAATGTACGAACGTTTTCTGAGTAGGTACGAACAAAAAAATATCATCAAAACAATAAATTTATACCCTATGATTCTATTTGCCCTTTTTCTATTATTTTACTGTAAAGTGTTTTTTTTTTATTCTGTTACCTGGCTTTTCATGAATTAACTCTCTTATATCCGACTTTTCAATATTATATTGATGATAAGTCATTGTACTATTAATATAGGAGTTTTATGTTTATCATAAGCAGCCCCCCACGCCACGACAGTGTATTGTAATATTGATTGAATTAAAATTATCACCATCAATTTATATTCAATTTATGATTTTCATCAATTCAATATTCGACAAATAAATTTTTAATGTAAGAAAAATATCTGCACGTGAGAAAAAATATTATGAAAATAATGTACCTATTTGTATATATTTATGAGTAAAAAAAAACAGTTTTATGACAATAAAAGGAATAAAAAAAAATGTTTTCATAGGTATACATAATTGTAATAGTATTATTTTTTGTTTCGCACACAATATTTCACTCTCTTTAAATAATTTATTTTGTGAATAAGCGTAGGGTTTTTAAATAAATAAATTCATTAGTACCCAGTTCAAAGGAATCTTAATTTAATTTGTATGTCACTCTAAGATTCTCAAACGACCGCATCTATTCTCGGGATTCCTGTCAAAGTTACACGAGGCTTTCATATTAATATTCTGTGTGAAACGTCGTGCGAAGAAATGGAAGTTTATACCTAAACTAACGCTGGATGTCATATTTTAGGCACACATCTCGTCCAAGATTGGTATTTTTACGCCTGACCATTCACATAATATTCTCACTACCCAATAACCTCAATATGTCTTCTCCTATTGTGTTCACTGAGGATAAAATCAACCTTCGATCGAAGAAAATCCACCTTGATGTTAAAAACGTCTATTGAAAAAAATACTTTGTAAAAAAAATATAAAATATTCCACTTTAATAAACGGATTGAAGGTTTTCGTCATCAAAAATATATTCAATAGTAGGGTTGTTTCAAAACCGTAATCTCGTGATATATTGAAAACATCCGGAAAACTTTTTTTAAATATTTAGAGAGACGACTATACTTAGAACATACTATTCACAAATTTTCTTCAGAATTCTTCAACGAAAACACATTACATGACGTTAGGACCTACATACTTTGATCAACTGTTATAACCTAATTGAATCCCCCGATTTACTAAAAACTAAATCACTCCACATACCAAACAGGCACACCCGTTCGTAAAATTTATTTTATCTGCCTACATGCCATATTAATTATTACAGATATCACTCGACTATTTACAGAATTCAACTTGAAAATAAACTAAAATTTAAACACACAGACATTTTCCATGACTCCTAAGAAACTTACCGTAAACAAATAAAGATATTTTTCAACCCAATAATCCCTCGTTTTCCTATTGTATTATCGTTATTCTTTTACCTACTGCTCCGCATACTTGTATAAAAAAAATAATTCATTCTTTTTTAATTGGAAGAAAACATTATTGGTTTAAACTATCGAAATTTCATGAAATGAATTCAATCGAAAAAATGATGACAGGGCACGCCTATTACAGAACAGTCAGAGCCCACATTTTAGCTCACACTGCACTGATGAAAATTGTAATGAAAACGATAACTCTCTCCCCAGACTTAGAATCAAATTTAGCTAAAGTGTTATATGATTTTGATATATCCCTGATCTAGAGCGATGTAGAGAAATCTGAAAGAAGGTCTTTAATCAACTGGAACAGCTAAAAACACGTGGTCCTACCGCCAAGCTCTGGGTCCAGTATATCGAAATGGTCAACCATGTTAAACTATTCATTCTGGCTGAGAGGACAGGAAATTGGGAGTTGCACCTGGAAGCAGTCTGGAGAATGCTGCCGTATCTTCATGCCTCATGACACTCCCGTTACTCAAATTGCGCTCACTTGTATCCCCAGGATATGATAAACTCGAAAGTAACAATGTTTCCCGATGAATATTACAAGTTTACATCTGAAGGTTAAACTTACGGTATGACGGATCGATAACAAATTTTGGTCAGGGATGTGGACCGATATGGTCTTTGAGCAGTTTCTATGAGAAGCCTGAAGGTGCAAGGAGGCCTGACTCATGGACGTGGGGTACATGAAAGTATTCAAACCAGATGGACCATGTCATTTACATGTTTGTGAGTAAATAGAAAACTACTGTGGTGTTTCATTTGAGACCTCCCATTAACATCATGGCCTATCAAGTGCAAGCTCTATTTGGGATGATAAGGATTTTTTCAAGATGTATGTGTGGTTGCAGGAACACTTTCCATTCCCGGAAAGCCCTAATTTATTTTCTCTGGGTACAGGCATTCTTGGTGATGAGAGGGTAACTTGTCGTGAGGCGTGGGAGAAGGGCATGAGGGCCATGAGGGGCATCGAAAGATGTGTTAAAAAAGGAGTGACCGAGTCCAACCTTTTGCCAGAATGATCAAAGATTTGCGATCAAATTAGGCAACAACATTTTCCCTGTTAATCCGACCATACTGTTCCAACGCATCAGTGTGGCAAGGAATTGTGATGAAGAACTCGAATTTTTCTTGCCTGGGTCCATACTCCTTTTCCCTATTTGAAAACGCTCTAAGAAAAGGAACCAAATTTGCTCTATACAAAGCATTTGTACCCACATTAAAAAAGTTCAGCGGAAAGGTGCTGAATGGTGCTAATGGCGCGGAAAGAATGTAAAATAAAATAATATGTACTTATTACAAAAACAACAGTTTGTTTATAAGGGATTAATAACAAGTAAATAATAAGTATATTTTTTGTAATAAATTTGAGATTGTTTTTTTTATAATTTTTACTAATTATATACATTTCTAAAATTTGGCGTCACACCTTAAGAATTTCGCGGCACACAAAAGTGCCGCGGCACGGTGGTTGAAGATCAATAGGTTAGTCTTCCAAAGAAAATCGTTATTTTTGAGAAATGTACTGTTATACAAATGATATAATGTAATAAATTGTTACAATTAAGTATTACAGCAAGGGTGATTTCCGCGAAAACGGTGAATTTCACTAGATATGGAAATATGGCCCCTTTTGGGTGCACTCTAGCGACGAAACGGTTACTCTTACAAAAAAACCTTTTTTGCAAGAAATATAGTACATTTTGTCTTCTTTAATTATGTCTTGAACAATTTATCGAAAATACACATAATTTTTGCGATATAGGCCGAAAACTAAAAAAGTGCCAACATTTCGTGAAAAAGTGCCCAAAAAACAAAGTTCCGGGCAAAATTTTTGCCCGCAAACTTCAAATTCCAAAAAACATAAAATGTGAGAAAATAAAAACTTTATCAAAATTTGCGTTTAAAAATCCTAATATGCCTAGCCTAATATGTAACCACAATTTACAATGCTATTGTTTTCTGAAATAAAATAAATACATATACTATCAAAATTATGCAGGTACCTACTTAAAAAATGGAGAAGCCGGGTAAAGAGTAATAAATTATCTGAGAATTGAGTTTTCTTATTAATTAGACTACCAAAACAAAAGTTACAAAACAATGTTATATTTTATTGTGATTTATAACCACTTCATTTATTTATATTTAATACAAACAATTATTCTCAGTGAAACTTCTTGATTAAACACAACTTACTGTATATTTATTAAACGCATCACTATATTGAAGAAAATCATCAGAGTGATCATGATCATTTTTCATCATCAATCTGATGATGGCCTTTGATACATCGATAACGATAAGTGAGTGCCTTTTATTTATAAAGATCCCCGACCTTCTTAGTTCTGAATCTCGTCCATTTCCAAATATCACGCAGCCAGGACATCTGTCTCCTTCCAGTCACATCGATCACGGTAAGTGAGTGCCTTTTATTAATAAAGATCCCCGACCTCCTTAGTTCTGAATCTCATCCATTTCCAAATATCACGCAGCCAGGACATCTATCTCCTTCCAGTCCTTCTGAGGTATGTTAATCGAGATAGTCGATCAGAATGTACGCAGGCGACAGGTTGGTAAGTTTTTATTTTAATTTAATTTTATTTTATTTATAAAGGTATACAAACAGTTACAGAATATAAATGTGTATAACTAATAGCAATATGTAAAGTCTACGTTTATCTGCAACCTTACAGTATTCGCAATGTAGTTTGCAGAGTAACACAATAACAAATAAAAGGCCATAAATAATAAAAACAAGTAAAGAATTAATAAGTAAATAACATTAAGGAAATGAAATAGTTAAGAAATTGATTATACAAAAACATTAGGGGGGCATAAAAAAACAATAATTATAGAAAAACATAAGAATAGTTAAATATTGAAATTAAAAATTAAGAAACCATAATACGTAATATGTGTATTATGTCATCGCGTGTTGTGGTGATGATTATTGAATGTGTCGTATTTCATGTTTGAATGCTGCGTATGATTTGGAGAAGATGTGTGTGTCTGGGAAGGTTTTGTTGTATTCATTGCACATTCTGTTAGTTGGTTTCCTAAATCCTGCATTTGTTTTTGAAGTTGAGGGGAGGAAGAGTAAATTATTTCGTAGGCATCTGAGTGGTGCATGTACATATGTTAATTGCGCTAGCGAGTGCTGGACAGTCAAAAGTGCTAATGATTATTTTGTGTAGTGTTGTCATCTCAATTAGGGTATCTCTTTTAGTGTGCATAGATTTTATTTACCTATTGAGTAGGTCAGTGTGTGGTAGTCAGGGATTCTGTGTTCTGTATTGCATAATCTTGAGGTATTTTTTCTGGATTGATTCAATTTTGTCTGCTTATATGTTGTAATGTGTTGTAAAAGTTCTAATTGAAAATTTGAAATCAGGATTGGACTCGAGTTTCAAAAGCAAGGCTACTGTTCTGTCTAATGGATTTTGAGCAATCTGCTATGCAACCATATCTCAAAAGCTTTCAGAAAATAAACAGTGAAAGGTTATTCTATGACTTCGCTATGTGTAATTTTCATTAAAATTTTGCACAAAGGCGTCGGATTATTTTCATTTGCGTATTTCAACGGCAGAAATATTACATTTTAAATTGCAACATATTTTATTCCATTACTAACTTGTTTGTAAAGATAAATTAAACGAGAAACATTTTCATCAACCAGAAATATCTTCTATGGTAAAGTACCGTACTTCAAACACAAGTAAACCATTCATTTTTTAAAGTTATTACTAAAGTTATCACTGACTGCTGGATGCAGAGGTATGTCAGATTTTTTAAACAACTTGCTTATTTTTATTTGCCTTACTTCGTTTGAATTAAAACTCTGCACGCTTTGAACATTTATTAAGAACTGAATAAACATTACATGATGTTATTTAACGTAAATAAAACCAGAAATCTTTCTCAGCATTTTACACAAACTAAGTCAAATACCTAACCAATGAAGAATATATACAGAATGTCCCTTAAATCAACATCAAAACGAAGATCAAACTAATTGGACAGCTCATAAAATATCACATTTAGATATTTGGGGTTGCCAGGAATAATAAACCTCAAGCAAGGAGACCTCCAGGGCGTCCTCCCAAGAGATTGAAGGACAGCTGGCAGTCCTCGTCCAGGACGGAAGCTGACGCAGGACATTAACAGCCCAAAAGGCCTTAAAAGGAATAAAGAAGAAGATTAAACTTTGATCTGACAAAAAAATATTTTTTTTAATAAATTAATAAAACAACCATAGTTATAACTTTTAAAAAATAAAAACGAAAACGACAGTTATTTTTTAGTAACGGCTATATGATGATATGGAAAATATCTTTGAATCCATCCGATACCATAGTTTTTGGTTTACATAGATTTATAGAATACCTCAATTTACAGTCGTGGGCTCGACTCGAGTGTCACTAACCCCAAGTTTTATAAAATCGCTTATATCTTGAAAACTTTGATTTATTTGTTTATTGTAGGGACCAATATAGTCTTATAAAATAAAGAGAAAAAATACACTATGAACTGAAAAAAATACTGACCAACAATGTCTATAATTGACCATTAAATAATCGTAGATGGACATTCATTAGAACAAAAAGTAAATATACTTAAAATTATTACATATGCATATATTATGTATATTTCACACATTTGCCCGTGACGGGAAAGGAAGGGTGAGGAAAAGGGAAGTACTGCTGTGGAAAAAAACATCTGCTAGATAAAAACAAAAATCAAAATAACTAGGTACTTTAATTAAAATTTTCAACAATACACAGGTTTACGCAGCTATGCATCTATGTACAGAACTATAGTAGCAGTCATTACTAGCAGTGAATACATCAGAATGTGGGATGCTGCCCGAGATGATTTTTTAAGGTTGAAACTACTTGGAGGAAGTATGTAGGAAGGAGGAAGCTGAGCAAGTCTCGATATTGGATAAGTAAGAGCCATCGAAAAAAAAAGAATTTAATCTAGTAGCCCTCTTGGTTTTAGTGTTGATTTTAGGGGCATCCTATATATATATATAAAGAAGAATTCATCCGATTCACCTTTAAGGGTAAACAAATTTGTTTGTAGCTTTTCCACGTTTTATCTTCCTTAATTAAGTTCCTTGCGTTCATAAAAAATATATTGCGACTGTAGGTAGTGTAAATTCACATTCAGACAAACTTCTCTTGGTTCGAAAATGATCTCACGGTCTGAAAAATCGTGGTATATTTTTTTTGTTACCGCACATTTTTATGGATGACCTCACTCTGCTATTTCGATTTTTCTTTCGTCTATGTCTTACTTTCAAACGTAACTGTTGGAACGACTTTTGCATTGTGCACAACGGAGCTTGTTAGCCTTGAGATAATTGGATTAACGTCATCATTAATCCACCTCGGCTTCCAGTAATGAGCATGTGGTCGTCACCCAATTTTTCCAGGTTGTTATGTCGGAATGGATGAATAACCAAAAAAAGATCGGGATCGTCTAAGAAAACGATAACACAACAATATACACAAAAATATACATATTTGTAAAAAGCTTGAAAAACAGCCTTCTCTCTGCCTTCCTCGTGAGAGGACGTGGCATGATGAAATGTATGTATGTATTATATGTGGCGGATCCAGCCCTGTTCTGTCTAATCCATAACGTTTCCAGAGTAAGGAGAAAGCAAACTCTAGACAAACGAGTTGGTATGTATGTAGATTAATGTTGAACATAATTTTGCACAAAATTTGATGACGTGTACAATGTACAACCCAACGTTTGTTGTGTACAGTATGGGCAAACATTCGGGAGTAAATGTAAGTATGTAATAACAATTTTATGAATAAACAGCGTCGTAATATAATAATTATTCAAAGGCACGAATTGCAGATTAATGATCGCTGTCATTGTTAAGAGCCACCATTTACCAATCACACAGATTTTGGTGTTGAATTTTTGTGAACAGACACACAAAACTGTCATCTTTGACACTTGACGATATTTTTCATTCGCACAAAAAAATATGAATTAGGTACATTGCAGTTATTATTTTCCAGTTTGACATTGCATCCATATAATTTTTTTCTTCACTACTCTGGACTAAGTAGGTAGATACCTACACACATAAATCTTCTATTTTCGTCATTGAATTACCAAATTTGATTGTACGTGAAATTAACGACTGACCATCACTATGG
>OY754966.1:36134239-36186739 GCA_963576475.1 Molanna angustata
TTTGCGTGCGAATGAATGGAAACAGTAGCATTTCTTTCTTATAAAAACGTATTACGATGCAGAGATGGGGAATATGACGACGGTATGAAGTATACGCAACTTAACAGATTTAGGGGGAGAAAATATACCTACTCTCATTTTTTTTAAAAAAATATGGGTCGCTGTTACAGGAAGCTCTTTATGGGGGATGTTCGTTCGAAAAAAATTCTTATTTTCCAACGTTTCCTGAAACTACACACAAATGAGAAAATTTCTCCCGTAACGGAGTGAGTCTTTAAAATTTCAAACTTTACAACATAACATAAAATGCAATTTTCGAACGTGGCATTAAACAATCATTTGATGACGATTCAAATAAAGAAAATTTCAATACAAAATGAAATAAATAAATAAATAAATTTAATTTTATTTCAGTTCGTGAGCAGGGGGGTGCAATGCAACACAAACCATATAATATATACAACATTTAAAAATAATATTAAAAAAAAAATAATAAGGTATAAGTACATATCAATATATATTAAAACAAACATTAAATAATATAACCGGAAGCAAAAACAATATCACCGTATAAAAAAAAAAAAAAAACATCCATTGAAATCACTTCAGTCACTGCAAAATTGATGCCCATCTTCTGTGAATTGGAGAATCAAGACACATACCAGCCTCTCGAACAATAGAATTGCTAGATCTCCACATCCTCATTCTTGCAGCAGCTATCTTGCGTCTTTGGAGAGCGGCAAAGTCATGGACCCCGCGCTCTACAAACATTTGAGATGCACTGCTGAATCTGGGTAACCCGAACATTATCCGAAAGGCATTATTATATTGTACTCTCATAGAATTATAAATACCCCACATCATTTCATTAGGCCATTTTCCTATTTGGGGTAGACAGAGAGAACCGAACGCCAGACTCCTCTCTCTTGACATACTTTTCTCTCTTCAATCTCGTCTATGCACCGTGTCATACACTCATTTCTTTTATTCTTACTTGCTAACGCCTGCATCTTCAATTCATGTGATCATGATAAATTTTCCTTGGCTGACCACTACTTTTCGTTCCTCTTAAATCAGCCTTCTATACTTTTTGTGAGACTCTCATCACTCATTTTATCTATGTGGCTTAACCACCTTAGACCAACATCGGTTTATATATATCTTGTTTGTGTTATATTCCATAGAGATTACAAAACGTTCTGCATAGGGTCATATTTCAGCCCCCACTGGGGAATCCAATACCGAAAACGCGAGATACAGTAAATACGAGACACGCAAGACTTGCGGGATCAGTAATGCGAGACTCCTCTTGCGACTGAATCAAATAAAATATTTTGATTTGTGTTAATTATGTAGTTTGTTATCCCGCAAATCTTTCCATTAATTAGGCGTGCAGAATCGAAGCATTGATGCGGGATTAGACCCGCACATGCGGAGTGGTAATGGTAGAAGTTAAACTTTTTTAATACTCTAAAGTAACGTGTTTGCATATTGTGAGTATTGAAAACTACGTCCTTACTAGTGATGGGCAAATGCAAGACCAACATTTGAATAAAAATAAATAGGTTTTGATTACGGGAGTTATTTAAGAATACTGTAAGAAAAAGTTGAGGTCCCAGTAAACAGTATTCTCGCAGGACGAGACCTTACCTTTTTCTTACATTTTCTCATATAACTCTTGCAATATAACCCTAAGTCTTGCGAAATTCTTGGATTAGCAAAGCCTTGTTTTGGTATTGCTCTTTTACCCCTTGGTCTTGATCTTGAAGTGACACATGCGGTATTGGTCTTGCTCTGCAAGTCTCACAAATTTTCCACAGTGTTAATATTAAATTATAACTGTGGCCAACGCTATACTCCTCACTAACAAGTCATTCTATAAAGTATTTAAATTTTATATGGAAAATACTCAGCATTTTCATGAAATGAGTTTGTTAAATTATTTTTTATTAAAATATTTTTTTTTATGAAAACTTGATAACTCTTCAATGTCATTTCATGTAAGTAGTGTGCCTTTTTACCAATTTGAAAATAAAAAATTCCAATTTTAAGTATCCTGAGCTTGGGGTCACATTGAAATATTTGACAGTTAAAAAAAATGAGAAGCAGTATTTAGATATTCTTAAAAGTCTAATGGGGTCTAAGCGATCATTAGATATACAATTTTGAAAATAATCGAATGAGTACTTTAGTCTATAATCCATAGAGTTAAATAAACACGCCGTACATAGCACACAGCACGCAGCTCATAGCACACACACAGATACATTGTGGTGAAACTTTCAGAATACAATCTCAGCATGATACTAGTTGATAATCTGCAATAAAAAATACCCTTAAAATTGCGAAATCATAACTCCCCACTATTTATATATTTATTACTTCCATCAACGGCTAAATAGCCTTTTACAGTTACATACAAAATAAAATAGCACAAATACGTTTAATATGTACATATGTACAATAATATTATAAACTGAAAACAAAAAGAGATGTATATAATATGTACGAACATTAAAAAAAAATGAAGCTTAAAAAATAGTTGGAAAATAAGCCATGAAACATATTGTCATGTTATATTTATGAACGTAAATAGTATTTCATGACTAACTTTGCATTGAGGTCGAATTTGGAGCTTAAGTTTAAAAACTGACAACATTTTAGTAGTTATCCAACGATCTCGACGTAAATTGTTTTCGTTGACTGGCAATACTGCCTGATCACGTGACCTCTCCTTGTTCCGTTGGATTCTTTTTACTTTGACGCGTGAAGATGATGTGCTATAGTAAAACGAAAATGTCTAAATTTTGGCGTAAGGCAAAATTTAAAAACATCACACGCTAAGTGTTGTGCTCGGATAGAAAGGGTGAGTGTCCAATAAGTCATTATATTACATAAGAATTTTTGTCTACATCGCATGACCCAGCTATCTATTTTTGCTTTGTTACAGAGTTAATTTTTGACTCCTTTTCTTTCCATCCCATTTAACCTAAATGTAGTGACCCGGCTTTCCATAAGGAAAAGAAAATTGATTATTTATCAGTTTTGTCGTAAATTATACTCTAGTGATGTTCTCATCACTCGATATTATGTGAGAAAACATGATTTGGTTCGCCATAAAGAACATTTGAGTTTGGATTAAAAATGGCGTATTTTGTAGTTTCAATATTTTTTAACTTCACCAACATTGAACACATACAGCTTCGTTACCCGGATTATTATATTTCTTACCATGTTTCCAGATTAATTTAAATGTAAAATTATGATTGAGGCCCGTATTCCATGCGGTACCTAATATTTTTTGTATAAATTTGTTATCTACCGATATTATTGTCTGTTTAATTTCAAGTACAAATTTATAAAAGTTGATTAAATTGAAGAAACCTTTTTTAAATTGATATTGAATAAATAGTAGAAAAATGTAAAATTGGCCAATTCTGTTATAAAATTTTATTTAAACATTTTGTTGTAATTCATAAAAACAGTATAATTTTTTAATTTTGTTTCCTTTGAGTATCGCTTATTGTAATGGCGATCAAAGTAATAAAACTACATTTGGAAATTGTAAAATTCATGTAAATAATTATTTACAACCTTGTCTGTGATATCTTGTTTTTATATGTAATGTTAATTTTATATGTACTAATTGATGATATATTATAAAAATTGTTTTATAAATTCTCTTGATTTTCCATTTCTCTCTCTCTACCCCGTTCATGTACTGACTTGATGCACATAATTATTTTTTTTTATTGGTAAAACATCTTTTGTTATTAATAATTTTTCTTAGCTGTATGCAACCTCACAATAATCGACAGGACGTTGTAAATCCCTGATAGTCTCATGCAAACTACTGGTTAGTTGGTGGCTGTGGTTCGAGTCCCGTCACAGGGCGAAGCCCCAGGCTTCGCCCCACGGATTCACACTGTATCAATATGTAATATAAAAAAGAGATGCCTAAAAATATGTATACATCCATACAAATATACAATACACAAAATATATAGATGCAGAAACAAAATTATATAAATAATTAAAAAAGAATATAAATAACCATATCCCCATTGGGTTAGTGAGGAGTAAAAATATATTTATAAAAAAACGTGTATGAGTGTATATGTACATTGTGTGTACGAGGTTGGGGTATATTATGTGTGTGAGTGTATGTATATCAGTGTCAGAGAGAATAATACCTATATCTGCAAGCTCGCATAAGTTATTCCAATCAATCAATCAATCGCGATACTTCAATCGTCCAGTGAAATTTAATCATTGTTCTGGATTAATTCTGAACTAATTGCCGGGGAGAATGATCAGGCCCCAATAGAAAAATATCGATTTGCCGTGATGGTATGAATGAAAAAAATGATAAATAGTAATAATATACACATACGGCATCTGGCTATCTTTGTCTACCGTCGTTGATATTTTTTACGTTCTTTTTATTGTTGTCCCGTAGACACCTACATGAAATGTTTAAAAAAAATACAGTATTCCTTAAAACAAAGGAATCAGTCAGTGTTATTTTCTATTGTTTCAGCCTACGGTTCGTACCTAAAGCTAGTTGAGCCGCTCTTGGAAGCGTGTAGCACAACCTACAAGCGTAACTACATACATACATAACATATACATACTAGAGCTTTCTATTCGAATGTTAGTTATTCGAATTTTCAGTTTTCGTCCATTTTCGATAAACGCATCATTCGAATTGATTTGATTTTCATCGTAATTTTCGTCAAATTTTTATTTCAATTTTTCGTCAAACATTCGTTCACTATTTTATTTTAATTTATTAGGGGCACACACAGATGCACAAGTTACATTTATAATATATATATATATATATATATATATATATATATATATATATATATATATATATATATATATATATATATATATATATATATATATATATATATATATATATATATATATATATATATATATATATATATATATATATATATATATATATATATATATATATATATATATATATATATATATATATATATATATATATATATATATATATATATATATATATATATATATATATATATATATAAGTGACCAATTTACTGTTAGGCCTGCCATCCAATTATGTGTATCCACTGTTAGTAATATTTAGCAAAAGAAGAGAAAAAAATAGAGACAAAATAATGCAAAAAATTATGACTAGGAGATGGGTATGCATAGTGGGATCAGACAGTGACGAGGAATGACAGAGGATAACTAAAAGCGAGAGAGAGCAGATTAAGTTGTACTTTACGCTATTGTTTCGATTTTTTTTAAATGCAATTTTTGAATGATATTTTTTGATCTTTATTTATTTATTTTTACATCTTCATGTTCAGCAAGAAGACATAGGTGATTTATTGCCGTAGGGCGATTTCCTCCAACCATCCCGAGCAACAGTACTGGCAACACACATATTTTGAGAGTCAAATCATCCACTCCATACAACAGTACTAGCAACACACATATTTTGAGAGTCAAATCATCCACTCCATACAACAGTACTAGCAACACACATATTTTCAGCAGCTCTCCATCTTATACTAAACTCTTAATCTCATATGCACAGCAGTTTTTGCATTTTGTAGAAGGTGGGTATCTCAACCTTAACGGTATTTATTTCGGAATCTGGATTTCAATCATCGCTCAACCAGCACCAAGTATTAAAAACAGAACACCAGAATTCCATATTTCCATCAATAGAGTTTTATATTATTGGATCTCTCATTTTGAAGCTATTACACTGAAAAAAATCATGTTAAAATTAACCGAACTATAGTGACTACAAAACACGTTTTGTGCTACTAAATATTTTGTGGCCTTAGCCAAACAGTACAGTTATAAATAGATTAACTTTTATTAATGATAACAAAGTTTTGGCTAAAAAGGCATGTAGCTAGTTCGGTGGTGTCAATTTTTTTTAGTGTATTAAGTATAAATTCGAATACTTAACTCAAATCGATTCGAATAGCTGAATTTTCGAATATTTTCTCTAGTTACTAGAGTCTTGTACGTGTCCATACGAGTATTTGTCATGGTAGGGAATGTATTCAATATTGTGCGCGCGGTTTTATAAAATACGCCGGGAACAATAATTAGGTACCCGTGTTATTTGCACGGCTCATGTTATGTATGTACAAATATATACTTACATAATGCATGTCGAGATTACTATGGTTACACATGCCGGCTCATATTAAGGATGCCCTTATATACCCATATAGATTAAATTGGTTGTCTGGTATTACATACCTGTGAGGGATTTATAAAAATCTGCTTCTCCCCACCGCCAGCCACCCTTTATCGTTTTTGTTTTTCGAATTGAATCTGACAATGTATGGAATTTAGTATAATTTATTTTTTATATCACACCATATTTACATACAATGGCAACGACAAGTAGTTTATTTTAAGTTTATTCTATAAATACTACCACGGGAGTTGCTCAGAAGAACTTGCATCTTTGGTCCCTCCTCCACCCACTCGCAACAGAGTCACTCGCTTCACTCAATCGCAGCACCCATTCACAGTGGACCTTCAACATATACGAACAAGTCGCTTCTCGAACTCCTTTATTAATACAGCAGCCCGACTGTGGAACGATCTTCCGAATTCTGTGTTTCCACCTTCGTACAACCCGGGTCTTTTTAAAATCCGAATTAATAAACTCTTTTCTAGATTGCAAACCCCTCCTAATGCTACGTAGTGCGCTTCTTCGGAAGAGTAAAATGGACCCAAATCCTAATAGCTGGCGTCCCCTACGTGGACATGTTAAAAAAAAAAAAAGATAACTGCTGCCCAACTAGGAAATCCTGTTCAAAGGCAATTTACAATTTTTAAATTTGCAATTTACAAACAGTTTACATTTTTTAGTGATAATATAAGCAATAATTAAAAAAAGAAAATAAAAATTAAAAAAAAAACAGGGAGGCAAGTCTGGTCAAGCCGGCAAAATCAAAACACTCACGATTACCCATCATCATGAATAGAATTATTATATGGACTTCTATAATATCTTGAGGTGTCATAGAACTCCATATATGTTTCATAAAAAATGGGCCTAATATGTGATTATAAAGAGTTTTTGATAATTTTGATGTATTTTTTCTATTTTTTGGAAATTCTAACGATTCCAATTGTCATCATTCATATATAAAACTATATACTTTTCATAAAGTAAAAAATCTTTCCTTTTTAACTCTAATTAGAGATTGAAGGAAATATAATTACCTAATTAAAAAAATATATATAGCATGCTAGAAAACAAAAAAAAAACTCACATTTATTAAATTTTCAGTAACCGTGTTTAGCAAGAAAAGCACATTTCGCAATAAACGAGTTTTTAATTGTACAATAACCGAGTCGCAATAACCGAGTAGGTACAGAAGTTTCCGTCATTCTCAGTATTGTAAGCGATCAAAAATATTGTGATATCATTTAGAAGAGAAATAACACAGCTGATAACAATTTTCATTGAGATATACGTATAATACATTAATGATTCCAATTGAAATCATCGGATAAGAAAGGGTTAATAACATTTCCCGTATTATGTTTGCGATGCTCTTTGTGTTACACACAAAAATATTTGATTTGATTTGGGACGAATGTGTTTCATGTAATTACATCAACGCAGGTAAATTGTCTCTTTTCTATGGTTTTGAAATTACAAATCGCATCGGAGATTGGATTGATGACAGGTGTTATGGTGGAAATTAGGACCTGGTTGATCTGCTTTGTGCGAGCTATACCTCCTATGATGTTTATTCGGGTGGTGGTTGTGAGTACATAATAATATGTACTTGTGTATTCTGTACTCACAACCACCTGTACTCACAACTCACAATCACCTGGGGGGGCAAGTCTTGTCCAACTGGCGAAATCAAAACCCTCGTGATTACCCATATCATGGATATAATTATCATAGTATCATAATATATTCCATATTATGGAATTCTATGACATATAAAGATATTATAGAATTCCATATGATAATTATATCCATGATATGGGTAATCACTAGGATTTTGAATTCGCCGGTCGGACCAGACTTGCCCCCTGCTCGTTCCTTCACAGTTCTAGACTAATTTTTACATGTTTTCACCACACAATAAGGTATTTTGACTACGACAAATACGTCCGAACACTACAACATCTTGCGTGAAACTAAAGTGCGGTAAGAATTAAGTGAAGTGTGCGCCTTTCTTTTTTTACCGAATTTAAGGACTATATTATATGATTTTGTTTTTTATTAATTTATTTTGATTAGGAAACAAAACAGGAATACAAAAAGAAAAATAAATGATAAATATAAATAGAAGCATACAACGACTGTGGAACGATCTTCCGAATTCTGTGTTTCCACCTTCGTACAACCCGGGTCTTTTTAAAATCCGAATTAATAAACTCTTTTCTAGATTGCAAACCCCTCCCAACGCTACGTAGTGTGCTTCTTCGGAAGAGTAAAATGGACCCAAATCCTAATAGCTGGCGTCCCCTACGTGGACATGTTAAAAAAAAAACCTGTACATCCAATAACATTGTTTCACATACATAATGTGTAAGTATTATAAACTACCTTCAAGAATACAAATAAATGTACATATTTACAAAATAACACTTAATTACAATTTTCCAAAAACAGCTCAAAACAATGTAGGATATGGGAGAAATAAAGAGTGATACAATGACGTGATTAAATAAAATACAACAATGTAGGATGTGGGGGAAATAAAGAGTGATACAATGACGTGATGAAATAAAATAAAACAATGTAGGATATGGAGGAAATAAAGAGTGATACAATGACGTGATGAAATAAAATAAAACAATGTAGGATATGGGGGAAATAAAGAGTGATACAATGACGTGATGAAATAAAATAAAACAATGTAGGATATGGAGGAAATAAAGAGTGATACAATTACGTGATGAAATAAAATAAAACAATGTAGGATATGGAGGAAATAAAGAGTGATACAATGACGTGATGAAATAAAATAAAACAATTTAGGATATGGGGGAAATAAAGAGTGATACAATGACGTGATGAAATAAAATAAAACAATGTAGGATATGGAGGAAATAAAGAGTGATACAATGACGTGATGAAATAAAATAAAACAATGTAGGATATGGAGGAAATAAAGAGTGATAGAATGACGTGATGAAATAAAATAAAACAATGTAGGATATGGAGGAAATAAAGAGTGACACAATGACGTGATGAAATAAAATAAAACAATGTAGGATATGGAGGAAATAAAGAGTGATACAATGACGTGATGAAATAAAATAAAACAATGTAGGATATGGAGGAAATAAAGAGTGATACAATGACGTGATGAAATAAAATAAAACAATGTAGGATATGGAGGAAATAAAGAGTGATACAATGACGTGATGAAATAAAATAAAACAATGTAGGATATGGGGAAATAAAGAGTAATACAATGACGTGATGAAATAAAGAGTGATACAATGACGTGATGAAATAAAATAAAACAATGTAGGATATGGAGGAAATAAGGGTGATACAATGACGTGATGAAATAAAATAAAACAATTTAGGATATGGAGGAAATAAAGAGTGATAGAATGACGTGATGAAATAAAATAAAACAATGTAGGATATGGAGGAAATAAAGAGTGACACAATGACGTGATGAAATAAAATAAAACAATGTAGGATATGGAGGAAATAAAGAGTGATACAATGACGTGATGAAATAAAATAAAACAAAGTAGGATATGGAGGAAATAAAGAGTGATACAATGACGTGATGAAATAAAATAAAACAATGTAGGATATGGAGGAAATAAGGGTGATACAATGACGTGATGAAATAAAATAAAACAAAGTAGGATATGGGGGAAATAAAGAGTTATACAGTGACGTGATGAAATTAAATAAAACAAAGTAGAATATGGGGGAAATAAAGAGTGATACAATGGAATGTACGTTGTATATAGTGTGCTAAATGTTTTGATATATTTGAATGGTTTAGAAACACGTGTTATGAAGCCTAACATTTTATTTGCTTGTGTTGTTACGTGATCGATGTGTTGGATGTAATTTAGAGTCTAATATCACACTTAGGTCTCGAATTTGATTTACCTCTGTTATGCTTGAGCAATATTTTATTTATTATTGGTGAGGGTGTGTATGTATGTGTGTGAATACATCGATGTCAAGGTACTTCTCTGTTATGAATAAGCGTGTCTCAACAGGGAGTCGAGCCCGGGACCCATTGCACAAGAGTCAAATATCGCATTTACTAAGCCACGACAGCCGATAAATTTAGTTTCCATAATGATAACTGTGAAATAGAGAATTAACTCACTTTATAGGTGACTTACGAATATAATTGAATCGTAAAAATATACATTGGATTTGATGCATTTCCATGGATTACGTCTGAGACGAATGACAAGTCATTTATGCCGGCTATATAAGATGGAGACGATCACAAATTATAGCGTTAAATGGATATTGCCCGGGGATATCCAATTGCTACATCGTTCGTCGTATTCTGAGCGTTAAAAATCACTGTTCACCCTTGCTGCACGATGGTATTAACTCGGTTACAGTGCAGGTACAAAGATGTAACAATTTATTGATTGGATTAAGCGGAGGCGTAGTGAACGTGAATATTCGAATTTTTAATAATAATTTAAACATGTCTTTATCTCTCTCCCACATAAATTTTAATAATCACATCTCGATGCGCTGGTTAAGCTCATAAAAATATAACAGGCATTAATTAATAACTCATTAACCTTTAATTTTATTTTTTTCAATTGGCAATACTGGCCGTATTTAAGGTTTAGAACTCCATTATACTAGATATTTTTTAATCAAACAAATCTGTCAGCCGTTATGTTCGTCCTTTTACAAGGATAATAATAATAATAATTAACACTTCCTTGCACGATATAAGGATAAATATAAGATTTCAAATAATCATTTTTTTTACTAAAAAACTATGTAGGTATCTTTAATTTTATTTGTATTTGTATATTTTTATTTTGATTCTTTTAATTAATGAAATAAAATATATTCGACACTTCAAGTATTTATTATTTTATAATCAATCACCATTGATTAAAAAAACAACATCGATCATTGAGGTTGTAAGTTGTGTTAAATGTATAGAATTATGATGAAAAAAAAAATATATATATATAATTTTTCATTCCATTTGTTCGTAAACGCAACTCCCATTCAACAACTGGGATCAATCTTATACAAAATTTTATAAAAGGTAAAAAATAAAATCAACTTGAGATAAATAGAGTAAAATGTAACAATACCATCACTTTGATTAATGTACAAATAGATTTTTATACTTCTCCATTATTAAAAATTTAACGATCGTAATTTAATAAAACA
The DNA here is from genome assembly GCA_963576475.1 of Molanna angustata. Taxonomy (NCBI): domain Eukaryota; kingdom Metazoa; phylum Arthropoda; class Insecta; order Trichoptera; family Molannidae; genus Molanna; species Molanna angustata. Next base: position 36,145,653 of record OY754966.1, read on the forward strand.
AAACACCTGTATTATTGTTCTCATTGTGCATATTATTATGTACTTTTATGTTCTCATTAACGCGCAACGCACCCAATAACATTTAATATTTTTATAATACTTATAACGAATACTCCTACAAGGAATTAAGAAAAAAACTCAAGACAATTTGAAATACTCTCCTTAATATTTCATTCATTTTTAGTTTGTAGTTCATTTTTATGTGTTTTAATGGTGTTTTTTTTATGAATTTGAAATGAATATTTTTATGTTCTTTTTGTATTGCTTTTGATTTTGAAATTGTGTGTGTTGTTTTTGTGTTGTTTATGCTGCTTTCCTAAACACAAATTTCTTGGTTAAATTAGGAAAAGAAACTTGAAATATTTTGTACATATGTCTTTATGTGAATTGAAATAAATTAAAAAAATAACACACCCATAAGAAGAAATAAAAAATGTTAAGAAACTTTTTTTATTTTCTTCTATGACATCATGTCTTATACTATACGTAAGCAAATTAAAAAAACCTTAATATACATTTTTAACAACAGTTCAATGAATTTAAAATGATAATAATCAACTGATTCAAAATTGACTGGTAAACTCAACTACGGCTGGAGATCAAATTATATGGCATCGTAGGATGCGGGATTAAAATGTTGATTACTTCTTATTGGAATGATTGCACGTAAATTCAAATCACCAGTGGCGAGTGCTACAGAGATGCTGTGCTGTGATTAAGGGTAGGGCTGGAGAGTGGGAAGGATAGAGTTAATATTTCTGTAAGAGTTTTAAGTCTGGAATCAGACGTGTCGCAAATAAGCGAAAGCAATCCGGCCCACAATTTGTTTTGGTTTTTGATTAAATTTCAAATTGCTCCGGTCACTTTGAGCAAAACTCTGCACAGAATCACAATCATTGGAGACGTTTTTTTATTAATCTTCTGGGATTGTGTCTAACGTCGAATGCATTGATTTAAAAAAGGATAAACAAATACGTTTACATTTTCAAAACTTTGCTCGTAATTATTCTCGCAGAGACAACCGAACGCCACATTTTTCTATCTTGACACACATTCATCGCCTCATCAACATTCATACATAATCTTATACACGTTCGTCTGTTGTTCACGCTTCTTACATTTCCATCTTTCAGAATATCGTTGACATGGTCGTGCCATCCTTTTCTTGGGCGCCCCCGACCTCTTATTCCATTCCTGTCAGCTTTGTATATTTAAAAATCCGTAAATAATATAAAAAATAATATAATAACTTTATACAAGTAGGTACCAATAACCGCAAATATTATTTTCCTGCATCGCATCTACATAAGTGAAATTTATATACTAATTTATTAACAGCATAAACATTTTATCAATCTAATAAAAAAAATACTTTTTGAAACGTTTGCTTCTAATGACAAAACTTTTTTAAGTACTGAATACGATTGCTTTGAACTTATCATTCTTAAGGGGGGACTGCTGCCAACGTAGCTATTTTTCAATTTGATATACCATCATTATTTCTTATCAAATCGTTTTGAAAAAAATAATTTAGATAGTTTGGGTATTCATAAAGAAAAATTTATCTTTACTTTTTGATAATATTCTGTATAAATTCTTGTAGAAAAATAATGGCATACCCCGATTTTCAACGTTTATCTTATATTTTTAATAAACTATAAGGCGTTGTTCAACATATTTTTTTTAAATAAAAGAAGACAAAAATATTTAGAAAAATACGATGTGACGTTGCATTAATGCTTCAGGTTTAGAAAACAAACCTAAAAAACATTTATTTTCCATTCAGCGCCATTGCGAAATATAAGTTTTTTTTGTTTATTAACTTAACCTGATGCATTAATGCAATGTTACATCGTATTTTTCCAGATATTCTGATCTTCTTTAATTTATAAAAAAATATAATGCTCTATACCTTATAGTTTTTTAGAAATTTAAGATAAATGTCAAAAATTGGGGTATGCTTATTATTTTCCTACAAGAATATATACAGAACATAACTAAAAAATTAAGGTATATTTTTATTTATTAATATCCAAATTAACTAGGTTATTTTTTTCAAAATGATTCGTTTTGTAGTAATGACGCAAATTCAAATTGAAAAAATAGGTACGTTGGCAGCAGTAAGGGGTATTCAAAAAAATCAAGCATTAGAGTAGTAATTACTTTCTCGATTTCCATTGAAATTCGATAAATTGAAGACATTAAAAGAATATATTACATAATGTCGTAAATGGCAAATTTTGCTGATCTCGCAAGTTTAAATCGATCGTTAGGAGTGAAACAATGTGATTCCAATTCCAACTTAATTTTCCGATTTGGTTAGTACATTTTTGTGTGATACTATCATTCTGTATACAGCATTCTTTCACAGCAAACACCTACTGTAAATCGATTTTCTATATCTTTATATACATATATATAATTCTTCTGTACGTTTGAATGTCACTGTACTCCTAAGCGGCTAGAACAATTTTGATGAAAATTTTTGTGTGTTTTAGTGTCCCTGAATGGTTGCGATTATTTATTCATACTAGAGAAGAATAAATTGCTGTGCACAAATCCACATCAATGTATTACATTCCTACTTATATTTTTTGTTACTGTATTTATTATTACTTGCATTTTCAAATTGATTTATAAGTACCCAACTAGCGACTCGCAACAGATTGTTTTAAATATTAAATTTATGTCGTTTAATGATATACACAAATTTGAGTTTATTTAACCACTAAACAGACTTATCCTAGCAAGGTTTAATACATTATGTTATATATGTAAATCTATGAAATGTTAAAATATAACATTCCTGATAAAGGTGTCCTGGAATCGATTCACATCACGGTAGGTATATATTTATTCATAATTATTTCTCACGTTCTGGGAGATTTTTCCATCTAACAATAAACTTGGAACTTACGCAGCGTGCAAGTAAATGTCAATATATAAAGATAAATGAATTATTGTTATTTTTATTGAACTGTCACTATACCTACAATTTAATCAGATACATATTGAATAAATATTCAACACTATTAATAACAAAACTACAGTTTTAAAAATAACATGTCTGGTTAGACAAAGTTGGGTACGTATCATAGACGCACGCAAAAACGCATACACGTACGCACAATGACAAATGAATACATTCCACCCTCTTTTCCAATCCTTTTGTCTTGGCCTGAAATTTTACTATACTCACCGCCCTAAACGCAAAGAAATTTTTTCAAAATAATCTTCTACCCGTGTTACAAAATATTATTTACTTTTATTGCAAATAAATTCATATCCTTTTTACTGTCATCTTCACATACCGCACCGCTATAATATATAATTTCAATAAGTACTTCCTTTCAATATCATCTATTTTTTTTATTTAAATCCGTGTAATTTAACTGCCTGTAACTTCAGTAAAATGTATATAATAAAAACATCCCGCAGTGAAGAAAGTGGAATTAGTATAGCCTGAAGCAGTTTACAAAGACTATCGAAGTAGGGTTATTCCTATCCGCCAATGTTTTTATGTAACAACAAATGTTATCGTATAGGTAATGTAGTATTTAAACAAAACAGGTTGTAAATTTCAAATCGTCCCTCCTGTTTCGAATTCCGCAGAGCAGTGAATTATAAGGGAAATTCTTTCAAATGCAAATTTAACAGTTCTCTGCAATTAGTCTGTTCTTTTTCATGGAAAATTTATACAAATGTACTGAATGTAAATTTTCACAAAGAAATTACATGACTAATGAAAGCTCGACAGAGCATTGTCTTCAGTCGTAAAAAAGCTTAATGGATATTGTTCATCGAATGGCTTATCGAGGAAAAATATTTAATTAAAATCAATATTCATGTTCATTTCTCAATTTCGGCTAAATTTTTTGAGAAAAAATAATAAGTGATGTGATTTTTTCTATACAAAATATCAAATTTAACATGAAAGAATATGTAGATCAGGGGCTTCCAACCTTTTTGTACTCTAGAGCACATTCTAAAATATCGGTAGGGTGGCGGGCACCACCTATTTTTAATCGACAAACTCCTTCCATAAATTCTCATTTTCCAATAATTTATTTTGTTATATTCATAATTTATTAAGAAGAAGACTATCAGTTTGGCTGTCGGGGCCATGTTTATTGCTTTCACTTACAGAGCACTCATATATACAATATCGCAAGCATACGAACGTATTTAATAAACCTAGGCAATAAAAATAATTCACATTTAAATTAATGTTTATGAAAAAATTTAAAAAAAAAATTGAAAAAGCTACGTAATATTTACTAAAAAAGAATATTTATCCCAAAATACCTGATCTTGATTTCTTTTTCTTGTTCTTTCCCAATCCTTTTTTTTTCTATGATTTGTTATTGTTTTTTTTTATTTATCTTGGTGTTGAGTATATTTTCTTTGTTTTTTTTAGCGTTCATGTTTTTGTTGATGTACATCTAGTTTGGTTATCTGGTTTGGTTGGAAGAAATTGCCTAATGGCAATAAGCTCGCCTGTGTGTAATATATTTGTTTGTATTATGTACAAAAAGTTAAATAAATAAGTACAAATAAATACCAATTGAGAAATTGATCTAAAAAATGCGCTTAAAAATCGTGAAATCATAACTTTCCACTATACCAATCAGGCACTGGGGGACTTCTGATACAGAGCACAGGCCCTGGAAAATGCGGACATCAAAAATAAACATCCAATCACAGACCCATCTCAAAGAGTCGCTGGCTTTGGGCTGGCTAGCAGATGGGTAGCATCGTGTCAGGGAGGGATGTAGCAGAAGCGCAACGTAGCCCTATAAATGGGGACACATCAGCGCCCCCTCCCCCCGGATGTGATTGCGGTGCTCATTCTCAGACCCTGCATCGTGTAGTGGAGGAATGCTCCATACATAGGTTACATGGAGTGTTGTAGGATCTGAATAATTTAAAGACCGAAGATGAGGCATGACTGAGTAATTCCAATGTTATTTTGTATTACTGACATGCTATACGCGGATATGCATATTGTGGAGACTAAAAAAAATCAAATTCCATTATCATTTGTCGACGTACATATGATTCTTACCACATTAACATTCACGCTTTGTCTCATACACGTTTTTCTATTATTTCAACATATTACATTCCCATCTTTTATATTTTCATTTGTGTACATATGTAGGCGAGACACCATAATATCCGTGAGGCGAAATTATAATGGTATAATATTTATAAATACCAGCTCCATATTCATTGATACGCTGTCTATGAGAGTTGGTACTGATTGACAACTTGGAGTATTTTGTTGATATAGTGAAATATTGGGAGGGATGTACTGAATATAATTTATTTATTTATTTATTTATTTAAGGGACCAATTGCATTTGTCTACAGATGATAATCATAATATACAAGCAAACACATTACATAAATAAATAAGTAAGAATATAATCAAAATAAATAAAAATAATATAAGAATAAATTAAAATGTTATTAAGAAATATTGAATGTTTGCCGATGACAGGAAAATAAAAGGAAGAGGAAAATAAACAGGAAAAAGGATGGGAGAAGGATTAAATATGCTACTATGATAAAAGAATAAAAACAAATAAAAAAAATAGGTAAAAAAGTTAAAAAGTTCACGCTGCTATGCATCTATATAAAGAGATTTTGTAACAGTTATTGATAGCAGTGAATATATCAGAATGTGGTATATTTCCCGATAGGTTGACATTATAGAAATGACACGCCCTTTTGATAAATTCGTTTTGATTTGAATTGGTGTTGCTTCGAGGAATGTTAAACAAATTGTTCGATCTGCCATTTCGCATAGGCATAATAATGTAGGTACGAACTAAATCCATTCATTAAATAATCAAGTACCTACATACAATAGTGTCCTATCTACATACATGCGTACATTCAGTAGGCGAAACGATGAGCTGTGATTGACGTGCTGTTAATTGAATGCAAGCGATCTCACCTATCACAAAATTTAAATGAAATTTTAACTTCAAAGGATTAAAGTCTACATTGATATCACTAGTTGCACGTAACACATGAGATCCAACTGTTGATGGCGATAGTATGTATAATTGAAGAATACGCACAAAACTTAGATTAAAAGATATTTTGTTTTCTATATAAAACATACAGGTATGTATGTCAGGATAGGATAATATGGAGATCAGTCTTTTTTCTTAACCATAATATGAAAACAGGATGATGGTATGTATTTATGTATGTTTAGAGATAATGTATCAAACTATTGAGTCCCTGTAGATATTGTGTAGTGAATACTGCCTTACAAATCGTATGAAACAATGTCGTCACCAGATTCAATTTTTATAAAAATTGTTAAAAAAAGTTTGAGATGTACTACTACAATGCTAATATTTTTCATAGAAAATTGAATTATCTAGTTGAGGGGTTTCAGCTTTTTTCGATATTTTTATAAACTTTGGAAATACAGGCAGTTAAACTTGTTAAAAAATGTGATGTAGGTATTCTGTGCACTCCTGGATGAAGTCCTCCTCCTCCTCTTTATTTTACTATCAAAAATCTATAATTAGATTGTGCGAAATGATATCACGTCGGGGTCACTAGTCTATGGGGATTGGTGCTGAGCTAATATTATTGGTTAAATGAATAAATTATTTGATTGAAAGAAGGCAATGAGTGCGTGTTTTGAAAAAACGGATTAAATACCTACCTCCATAATATTTTGTAAAGAGATTCAAATAGCTACTGATAAGGGTTTTATAATAGCGATTCAGGATGGAGTTATAAATACTATAAATTATCAAAAATATATACTTAAAGTCATAAATGTAGTAGATGATAGTTGTAGGAAAAGTTTGACTTTTCCCCAAATAATCTAATGTATAATATCGGGTTGTTTTTCACTCACCAAATCAGAATATACATTTAGACATAACCAAGTAGCAAAAATAGTACACAAAAATTTAGCTTTTAAATATGAATTAATTGACACGATCATTTTTAGAATACAATAATATCAATTTATTACGAATTTAATACAACAATCTTAAATGACCGACATAACAGACCCGATATAATAATACATGATATAAGGTTAAAAAAATAGCATAGTATTGAGAATTCTTGTAATATTATAAAATTATTTGATGAAAAAATTAGAAAATACGTCACTTTAGGTAACGAAACTAAAACTATCATGAGATTAAAATGATAGTCACTGGCATTATTCCAAAATATTTTAGCCGTAATTTAAAAAATGAAAAATCGGTAGGTAATAATGAATACATATTATAGAATTGTTAATGATTTTTCAAACGTTAATAATCTGGAATCATAAGGGTTGATAGGTTATTTAAACATGATATCTCTTAAAAATTATGTGATTAAAACAAAAAGGTACTTATTACAAGCACAATACTGCCGTACAGTAAAAGTATTTGTTCGGAATGAAAAGGGGTAATGTTCTGTTAGCAGACAAAGCGGTAGGTGGGAGTAGGTAATATTTATTTCCCAGGATCAGAAAATTGTTCCATAACAGAGAAACGAAATTCGTAGTGAACCGCTACGGAGTAATCGAGATGCATGAGACCGTATACTAATTGATTGACCGTTTCATCCGTTTGGAAAATTGCTAAAATCGATGGCTTGACCTGACCCATCGTCTGCGGGTACCTACCGACCAACCTCATATCCCTACAAACTTAGTTATTAGATACCGTCATAAATATTATACAATATTACGATGCGTAATGATACTAATGATACATATCAACATATAACATACCATCACGCCATGTCCCTTTCATTGGGGTAGACAGAACCGAGCGCCATACACTTCCGTCTTTCCATAAATTCATCGCCTCACTCACATTCATGCATTTTCTTATAAGTTCATGCTCGTCTGTTATTTACACATCCAACGATTCCTTCTTTCAGAATTTTGTCGTGATGATGTTTTCTAAGCCACTATCTAACTCTCTTTTCTTCCTTTTCAGCCCTGTACATTTACTGTGTCACTAGTTCTTCATTAATTCTTTTCAAGTTAGCAAACCACCGATGTCTCTAATTTTCATTCTGTTTACAATATATTTCTTCAAGTTACACTTAGGTTTCTTTTTCTGTAATATATTATTTTTTGCATATCCTTTTAAGCGACCTCATTTCTATGGCATTTATACTACTTTCATGCCTTTCTTTTCAAAATATTATCAGGAAAAATCCGTCTGTCAGCAAAAGGAGAATGGAGAGAGTTGATTTTGAATAAGAGATGGCGAGAGAGGAATTCTTGACTTCATAATATGCCAAATAAAATGTATCAGTCGCCAAAAAATGGTAAATAGATTATCCTTGTGTGATGAAAAACGTCATCTAACTGTTGATTCGTTCAAGAGACTTTATTTATCTTAATGAATCGACAATCTTAGTCCCGTGTGAGAAAATTGTATTTATACTTAAATATATTCAATAAATTGAATTGAATAAATCGTATTTAAATAAATTCAATGAAATAGTTGTGAACAAAACAAACATAAATGAAAAATATTAGTACTTATAATTAAAAAATATTATCCAACTGTCGATTTGCTCAGGAGATTTGTCGATTTGTTCTCAACATATCGACAATGGTTCAAGCCAGGATACGCGAGAATTGTATGCAGAGGTCTACTTTTTTCACGGCTTTTCCAACTTTGAAATCAAAAAACACCAACTTAGAGGCTTCGCAGCATATATGTTCCATACACGGATTTACTCAGAATTCGGAGTAGAACATTTCGTGTGTCTGTGTGTGTGTCAGGGTGTGTGTGTCAGGTGTGTGTGTGTGTGTGTGTGTGTGTGTGTGTGTGTGTGTGTGTGTGTGTGTGTGTATGTGTGTGTGTGTGTCTCTTATAACTTTTGATCCGCTCAATTTACAGAGCCCAAAATTTCAGAATATATAAACAGTTATAGGCCTACAAAACTTTTATACTCAGAATTTTGGATTTATGTTTTAGTCAGGGGTTATCAACTTTTGAATTTTTACTTTATTTTTCCATATATCTCAGAAACCATAAAAGCTAGAATGCTGAAAATTGGTACAAATATAGACAAATACAAAATATCAAATAAGTTTTTTCAAAAAAATTCCAGGAATTCTCAAACTTTTTTTTTAAGAAAAATATTTTTTTTATGATAAATTTATGAGTTTAACTGTCTATATTTCCAAATATTTAAAAAAATATAGAAAAAAGCCGAAATACCCCAACTAGATAATTTAATTTTCTATAAAAAATATTATCACTGTATTAGCACATCTGAAACTTTTGTTAACAATTTTTATAAAAATTGAATTTAGTGACGACATTGCTTCATACAATTTGTATGGCAGTCGCCTATACACAATAAGTAAGAAGACTTATAGTTTGATAGGTACTTAATCTCCAAACATACATACAGAACCATCATGCTGTTTTCATATTCCGGGTAGGAAAACAGGACAGACCTCCGTACTGTCCTATCTTGACATACATACCAACATGTGTTAAAATTTTCAATAATTTGGATTTATGGGTTTATAGTTTGATTCTTATTATTCAACTATACATACTATCGCTATCGACAGTTGGATCTTATGTGTTACATGCAACTAGTTAATAAGTAAGATAGTAATATACCTATAATTTAAAAAAATAAATTAAAGTAAGATTGTAATTAATTAAATTTGCCGAAATTAATCAGCCAATGTGTGTAATTGAAGAGTATGTATATTATATTCTTTAATTGAAGAATAGGTATAATATTCTTTATTTTTATTCTATTTTTATCATTTGTTTGTTTAGAAACTTAACAGCTATACATTTTTAATGCTTAATTGTAAATAAGAATACAAAAGTAATAGCCAATTATAAAGTTTCATATATTTAAATTATTATATTTTATTGATGGTTGGTAGTCATTGTAAGATGGTGAGTGTATGTGGGGGAAATGGAAGGGTACTGGATATAGGAAAGCGTTGATAAGGAAGGGATGAAGGTTTAAGGAAAGTAGGTTAAATTTTTAACCAGTAATATTACCAATAACCGCGCGTAATTGGCGTTTCATCGATGTCTTTGTGGAGTTAAATATATCCGGTTGGGGGTCAAGACTGTTGTAATAGTTTAAGCATCTATTAAAATAATTATTCTGTGCGTAATTTGTTCTGTAGTATGGAGTATAGAAAAAGTGATTTTGGCGTGTTGGATTCAAGAATTTTTTTGAAGTAGGTAAGAGCTGTCTACAAGGTTATTAAGTATTTTATAAAGCAGATAGACTTCGGATATCTTTCTTCTTTTCTCAAGTGATATAAACCCATGTAATTTTAAAGATTGGTCATAATTATGGCGGTAATTTTTTTTGTGAACATTTCTTGATTTTCTTCTTCCAAAATTACAATCCCAATAAAAAAATTGACATAAAAATACGCTCAGTAAATAAAAATTTATGATAATAGAAATGAAAAAAAATATGTTTTGAAATTAGAATTCAGTTATAAAAATTAAAAAAATAAAACAGGTTTTTCAAAAGGGATTCTGGTTTTGTAATCGTTTTTCACAGTATTTCTATGTGTATTGTTAAATCATGTATGTAAATATGAACAAAAAAAAAAAAAATATTCAGTGTGTTTTTAATTAATATTTTCACTTTTAAATTAACAAAAGTATAACATCCCTAACGAAAAATTATATTCGTTTTTTTCTAAACAAAAATATTACTGCGCAGTTTGTTACGAAAGTTTGCAAAATTTGAATCTTTTAATTACAAATAACTGTTTAAGAGTATAACTTTACCTACTATTATTATTTTTAGGTTATTCGCAAATTTTTTGATGGGTCATCAATTGACATGTATCAAATTTGTAAAGATGATTATCAAATCACTTAAAATCCCTCCTTTTGGAATTATTCCAATTAAAGTACTACTAAAAATTTATTGCAGTCATAGCGGGGAATGAAAAAATCGATTTTTGTTCACTGGTAGTTACATTAAGCGTTAAGTTAAAATAATAGAATATTGTCTTATATCTGTTTAAGAAGTCTTGGTCTAATGAACAATTTTTATTATTTTCGTGTAAACAAAAGCTATCATTTCATAAAAGCTTATTATTTTGTTTCATGTTCGATTTCAGTGTTGTGATACTTGAAATAATCTATTTACAAAAACATATTTACACACTTTAACGACTTACTATTTCTTAGAAGTCGTCATTTAAGTAAAAAAAATTGCAATCAAAATATTTGCTAATAGCAATCGAGAAATGAAAGCAAATAATAACTTTTTCTAGTAAGTGTTATTATCCAGTTTACCTTTAGAAAACCTTTAAACACTTCTTCTTCGCGTAGAAGATCTGTTGGTCTGTAATTCAAAAACTATGCCTTCCGAGATGACGAGGTCCAACTAACCTTCCATCTCTTGGGTGGTCTATTACGCAAGTCTATCACTGTCCATTCTGGCAACGTGGTCCCTCCAATATCTTCTTCTGGATCTACTCCACCGAACGATGTCCTGAATTCCACATGCTTTTTTCTCACTTTAACATTGCGAACACGATATTAGAGAGCTTTTCCAGTGATTGACCTTAGTGCCTTTATTTCCGTTGTCCTTAGGAACTCCTTGGTCCAAACAGTGTCAGCTCGCGTATTCATAGTGTCATGATCAGTTGCTGTTAATACGCATATGTTTATTTTTCCAGACCATATTGTTTAGACATCCAGATACGGCAGATGCTTTATTGACTTGTAGGTGGACTTCAGTGTATACATAGGTCATTATGGCTGCAGATCTCTATTCCTAAATATTTAAAACTCATTACTTGCTCCACGGGCTTATCATCAACAGTAAGCTTACACGTTGAAAGTCGTTTAAGTAATACCTAATTTTTGATTCACTGCCAAGTTGTTCTCAGATTCAACTGAATAAAACACAAAAATACAAAATACTGCTTCATTCAGAACAGGTTTTTAACCTAATGAAGCAGTTTACGTTCCGAATCTAGTTCTTATGTATCTTTTTTGTGAAAAAAAAGATACGTATAAAGTGTATATTATTTATGTTACAAAAAAAAATGAGACCGTATGGGCAGTTTTTTTTTTAAATGAACCTTTTTATCTACCGCTGATAAATATCTAACAATGTTGTTTCTCGATTCCAAATCGAGTTCTATCAAAGTATGATTACTGATAATCAATATAGACTGTAACAAATGGATTGCCATTTCGTCTTTCGGAAGAACTTCAGTTTTCTCGATTAGATCCGAAGTCTGCCTTAATCTGTCGTTATTTAGATACACATAAATCTTTTAAAGAAACACACGTTTAAATACGGCTGTAGTACATGGGTTTTTCCTTCACATCAAACCTAAAGGTAATAAATAAGGGGAGCACGAACACGTTTCATAAATAATGAGAATATGTTCAGGAAGAATGATACTTAAAACTTTGTTATAAAAGTCATTATCATTTATATTCAAGGGGAAAAAAAGAAAATATTATGGATGTAGCCAATTATGCGGTTTCCTGTAGAGAAATTTTTAAAACGCCTATCACTGATTATATGGCACAACTTGAGACAGTTAGATAACATAACTTATATTTTTATAGATTTTAAGAGAGATGAAGTACATACTTATTAGTTTTTGATGCTGTGTTAAATTTTCAATTTAGTTACCATATAAACCGAAAGCCAACCATTGCCAGAATAATGTCATAGTACACAGGCTGATTTTTTTCCTCACTACCTCAAGGAGATATTAAAGTGGGGGGTTATGCGTTTGCATTTTTAATGTTATTTTTTTATTGCAGTATCTTTTATTTTTAATTGCAGTTAAAAGAAACTTTGAGACCTTGAAACAAAATAAAAATTGTAAAAATATAATGAAATATATACAACCTTTTTTATGAGTTATTTCGAGGGTATCTCAAACTTTTTTAATTAAGATAAATATATTTACTATGACAAATTAAATTTCCAAAAAAATCAAAAATATCGATAAACGCCGAAACACTCCAATTAGATAATTCAATTTTTTATTATGAATATTTTCATTGTAGTTATGCATCTCAAACTTTTTTTAATATCTTTTGTTGAAAAAATATAAATGATGACAACATTTCATACAAAGAATATACAATATTTACGGTGGCTCAGATCTTCATACATACATGCATATCATCAAGCTGCTTACCAATTCGGGATATGAACTCTACAATCATATCCTGTTTTTTATACGAAAAAAAAAATTCAAATATATTCAGTAATTTTGATTTTAGGTTTTATATCTTGGTTCGTGTATTTATTTTTATTTGAGAGATGTATCTCATGTGTTACATTCAATGTAATTTTTGTGTTATATACTGTGACATACCGATAATTTTTGTGTTCAAGAAATTTTTGTCACGCGAGCGCCTAATGACAACAAGTATACCTAGTTTTTGTTTATCGCTAGGCCGAGTTCGTCGCCCTCGGTGTCGAGCGTGCGACAATAAACCGTAACTGCGGTAGGAATGTTCGATAGAGTTCTCGGACATTGGACTTGCAACCCCTCGGCGCCAGAACTATATGAGGGAGTGTACGCCTGGGACCCTATTCACCAATCTCGGACTACCGATGTCGTATACGACATATTATTACTTTCGCATGATTTCTAGAAAATGCTATTCTTGAGTCTCGCATGCGACATAGTCAGACAATACAACAGACTACATTATCAATATGATTATTTCGATATATTTTCACAATCACGGGCATTGTTCAAGAGTGCTTTAAGAACGTGCCAATTTTGATAACATAATATATACTAGTTACCGCTTTGAATGTTTCTTGTTATATTAATGTTTGTTTGTTTTTTTTATCTCATTTTTATTAATTATGTATTCTTTTTGTAAAAATGCTGAATGTATGACTGAGTGAAAGTTATGTACGTGCGTTCATGTATGGGGTGTGGATGAAAATTCAATCGTCCAATCATTCCATACATTATATATATGTTCATAAATGCATGAAACCAGTGGGCTTCTAGCCTGTTTTTCATGCTTATATAAATAAATAAATAAATAGTCGAATGAAAATCATTCGAGATTTTGACGAGTGGTATAGGACCACTCGACATTCAATGTCGCATGCTTAGATTATAGTTGATATATCTCCGTTAGTAAATTATGTAAATGTTCCTATTTTGTAACGAATCTCCATAAACCAGTTTTGTTTAATGTTTTTTTTACTTATCACATATTTCTCCATTAATAGGTTTTGTATTTGTTTGCTATTGAATTTTTCAATATAGGTAGGTACACTATATTTCTTTCTATTTGTCTTGTATGTATTGTATGTTTATGCTCATTATTTACAAATTATTTGTCTCTTACATGTACCACAGTAAATTTAAATTTTATAGTATTAATATTTTATGGTTCGAGAATTCAGGAAGCGTCATTAATGAACAATATGTTAAGTGCTTGGAAATCTATCATAGAATTGCATAGAAAAAGGTTGTGTTTTGACAACCATAGAAAAAAAACATAAAAAATATGCGATAAATGCTTAAAATATATTTCAAACGCATCCCAAATGTTATGTTGCCTATTCTTTCATGTGACATTTCAATGTCGAATGATTTCGAAGAATAGACTAAAAGCCTACAATACGACATTTCATTCGACATTTTTTAGGCGACATAGTCGCATACGACATTTACTGTGCGAGATTGGAGAATAGATACCCTGTACACGAAGTCACTTCACGACCACGCGACCACGCCGTCACTCGACCACCGGTCTCATCACCTCGCGAGCACGCCGTCACTTCGTCAATCGACCACCGGTCTCTTCACTACGCGAGCACGCCGTCACTCGACCACTGGTCGTCTCTCGACCTCGCGAGCACGATGGTACTTCACCACATGAAAACTAGGTCATTTCGACTCGCTTGTTATACTGAATCGATTTACCTAAATACCTACACATATCGTGAGAAAGTTCCTTACTACATATATCGTTGAAAACTGTTAATTGTGATCAATATACTCGTTGTAAGATAAAAATCATTCTTTCTTCTTCATATCGTCAAAACCACTGTCTTTGTAATCTTAATACAAACCGTATCAAATCTCCTTAATTCACCTGTTAACCAATTGTTAACCAACACGCTCAACTGGTTACCACTTGGTTACCAAACTGATTTAATCCAATATGCTCTTTTACGTTCGTCTCAAAAAACCTAATTTTAAATATTCCCTCTTATTTTATTTCCATAGCAACACTTACACATTTTTATTCTCATTCATAAATACAACATACATATGTGTATTATATAGTACATTTTATTGATCCCGATATTACTTCTTTTTCTAACACAAAACGTTGTGGCTGAAATATATGTATGTGTATGTAAGTGTATGGAAGGTAACCCAAATCTGCTTTATCAACATTTCGTCATTCAACCATACAGGTTTACCTACCCACGAGTATTTTATCAGCACAACCCTCTCAATATCATATTTCATTTCCATAGCCATTATGGTAACTATACCTACATATCCATCTCAAAATATCTGCTGAATATCTTTCTCTGATATTTTTTAAACGCTTATGTACGTATTATCATACCTATATAAACCATATTTAACTTTCATTAATTAACTTACCTTAGCAAAGCATGTTTATTTTTTTATTATTTATACATACATTGATAGACATCACGATATTATTGTATCTGTCCGTAATGTATGGAGCTGAATGCTGGGTCTTAACAAAAAGAGACGAAAACAGCCTCTTGATATATGAAAGGAAAATCCTGGGCAATTAATGATAATGGACTTTGGAGGATGCGATATAATCATAAACTACAGGCATTATATTATGATGAACCCAACATTGTACAAGTCATAAAAGTACGTAGACTGCAGTAGTTGGGACATGTCAGCCAGATGAATGATGATCGTATCCCCAAAAAGGTTCTTAATACCAATCCAGAGGGCAGAAGAAGTAGAGGCAAGCCCAAGCTAAGATGGCTGGACGATACAGAAGACGACATAAAGGTGATCAGAATAGCAAACTGGAGGAGAGCGGGGGAGGACAGGGACGGCTGGAGAGGGATTCTGGAGGAGGCCAGGGCCCACAAAAGGCTGTAGTGTTAATGATAATGATGATGATTGTCCCACTACACGTGGCTGTCGAGCATCAAGAAGCATCTTTGATAGAGGGAGCTGAATCTTGATCTGGCGCAGGACAAGCGAATTTGGCGAAATATAATAAGGAGAGTCGACCCCAATTAAATGGGACAAAGGCGAAGGTGAAGAAGAAGACTGTCCCACTAGGGAAAAAAACCTGTGCCAGGGCCAATACACTTCGAAACAATGATACTGTAATAGTTAATGGCAACATCAATCGTATATAAAAAGTGCATCGACATAAAATTACAAATAACAATAAAAATATATATTAATAAGACATTATACAAAAGAGTGGGTTGTGGCCAACCCTAGACTCTTCACTAACAAATCAATCTATAAAGTATTCAAATTATGTATGGAAAATATTCAGCATTTTCATGAAATGAATTTTTTAAATTCTTCTTTATTTAAATATTTTATTATGAAAACTTGATAACTCTTTAATGCCCATTTATGAAAATAGATTTTCATAAAGAAGGTGGAAACAGGTTTCGGAAGATCCTTCCACAGCCGGGTGTTAGTAAAAGAGTTCGAGAAGCGACTGCTTCGTGTAAATTGAAGGTTTACATTGAACGTGTGATAAGTTTTGAGTAAACCGAGTGACTCTATTGTGAACGGGAGGAAGAGGGACCATGGATGGAAGTTCTACTGAGGATCTCCCATGATAATATCTATAGAATTAACATAGAATACCGACCTTGGGTCTGTGATCTAGTGATTGCAATCCATTAGTAGGACACTTCCATAGTTATAGTTGTCGCCAAATAACTTGAACTTTTAGCCGAGAAGGGGGACGATTTGCACGTAAACTAACGAAGCAAAAAGACACAAATATGCGCTCTGCTCAACCGGAAGCTCATTCAAGATGTTTGGCGAAAATTATACCGACTGTTTGTAACGCTACGTCCTACCTAGGCGATTCAAAGCGAACGCGATTGCGAAGCGATGCGGTGCGGATACAAGCGAATTCAATGCGATGCGGTGCGACTCGGCGGCTCTGTCCTACGTGTGCGCGAATCGTTCCCTCTGCCGCCAGCTACTGTCCTGAGAAGTGAAACTAATATTGTGTACTTAGAGAGGCATATTTATGGGGTGATATCACAATTTGTATGAAGAATTACGTGATCTTGAATTAATAAATGAGACTGAATTTACATCTTTCCAGGAAACATATCAAAATTTGACATTCGTGCAAGCGAGAGAAAACTTCGTGTGTTTCGAACAACATCCTATTGTAAAATAGCAATAATAAATAAATGTGTTTACATGTAGTACCATTTATTTTTGCCATATCCTAAAATTCGCAGTTCGATAATAATAATTCTTTTGTCCCATAATATGGGACGTTCATGGACAGAAATTTAAATTACTATTTCAGACATCTCAAAAACCAATGGCATCGCTTTCAATTCGCGCGAAAATATCAAACCAACTGATCGCGTTCGCTTCGCATCGCGCCGCGCCGCATCGAAAAATACTCGCGGTCGGTAACGTAGCTAGGCACTTCCATAGTTACCGACTGTTTGTTATTTTCACACCGCGCCGCGCCGCTTCGCATTCGCTTTGAATCGCCTACGTAGGACGTCGCGTTATTTTCGTGCCGCGCCGCTTCGCGTTCGCTTTGAATCTCCTAGGTAGGACGTCGCGTTAGATTGTATGGCTCCAGAATTATATAAGTTTAATAAAACTGGATAAATAAATTTTACAAACTTGACGCCTCTTTTTTAAGATTGTCATTAAGTTTTAAAAGGCCCTTGCATAGCGAATCAATCGTCATATTATAAAATCAATTATAATTAGGAGAATCATAAGTCTGACTTGATTTCACATAAATAAAATAAAATAAAATAAAATGAAATAAAATAAAATAAAATAAAATAAAATAAAATAAAATAAAATAAAATAAAATAAAATAAAATAAAATAAAATAAAATAAAATAAAATAAAATAAAATAAAATAAAATAAAATAAAATAAAATAAAATAAAATAAAATAAAATAAAATAAAATAAAATAAAATAAAATAAAATAAAATAAAATAAAATAAAATAAAATAAAATAAAATAAAATAAAATAAAATAAAATAAAATAAAATAAAATAAAATAAAATAAAATAAAATAAAATAAAATAAAATAAAATAAAATAAAATAAAATACAATAAAATAAAATAAAATAAAATAAAATAAAATAAAATAAAATAAAATAAAATAAAATAAAATAAAATAAAATAAAATAAAATAAAATAAAATAAAATAAAATAAAATAAAATAAAATAAAATAAAATAAAATAAAATAAAATAAAATAAAATAAAATAAAATAAAATAAAATAAAATAAAATAAAATAAAATAAAATAAAATAAAATAAAATAAAATAACTAATTAAGAAATGTAGATATAAAGTTTGTATTTGTATAATATGTATACAGTACAAGATATAGCCATGGTTACAAAATGAAAAAGTTAAGTCTCTATATAATTCTTATTTGCGTGTATGTCACTGAACTCCTAAACGCCTGGACCGATTTTTATGAAAATTTTCTTTCATCTATTTCTGGTATCCTGTAAGAGTCGGGCAATCGAAAATACAACAGGCAAAATACCATCTTACATAGTTCACCACCCATTCTGAATGCTGCCTTTTCAGGACTGATGACAACTTTCACAGCGATCTCATTTCCGTAGCAATATTTTTTTTTGCGTTTTTGTTTCTTCTGGCTTCTGTTCATCTAACTTGCATTCTTTATCAAAGGCGATTGCATTGTATATGGTAAAGGAAAATTAGTTTCCTTTGATATTTAAATATCAGACATGCCAATAGACGCTGACGCTGACAATACTTCATTATCCATATTTCCTGCTATCAATCTTCTTTCAATATCCGTATCTATTGTATCTCGTGAAAACACATATATGTACCTACATATTAATTATTATGTCCCTATTATTTTATACTAGCTGAACTGTCGAACTTCTTACCGCCTAATAATCAATAAATGTCGTGTTTACTTTCACTTTACGTAAAAAAACGATTACAATTTTATTTAATTCAAAAGTTTATTAGGATATAATAATAATTATTATAATAGTCTCCCTATTACGTTCCCGCTTCAAACAAAGCATTTGAGAAACAGATAATAATTATACAGCAAATATTGAAAATAACATAACTAGTAATAATATATTAGAAGCTTCTATGCATATGTCAACAAATCTAAAGATAAACATGGCATACCATCTACCATGAAACTAGATAATCATGAATCAAGCGATGCGAAAGATATTGCAAACATGTTTTCAACCTTCTTTAAATCAGTGTATGTATATTGATGAGGCTAAAATAGATTAATATTTTTTTTTAAAGTGAATACACAACATTCCTTAATAAATTGATAACATATATATTTATTACCCGATAATTGTAAATATATATTAATTACCCGATGGTATGATTTTCATACGTGAATATCAAACCGATTCACCTTTGAGTTCAATTATAATTGTTAATCGCGTTTAAAGTTTAAGAAGGGAGAGGAGAGGGGAGGGAAAGGAGAAAGGATAACAGTCACTGTCTTATTAATTATTATATAACTGAATTTTTTTCTTATACAAATGTCTTTTCATGTGTAGAATATCTATGTCTTTCGATATACTCTCCAAATTTGTGTATGAAATAATACATCTGTACAAGGGAGCATTTTTACCGATGTTTGTGTTACATTTATTTAAGTAAAAAAGTGATGAGTGTCTAGTCCGTCTAATCGGTACGTTAAATTTTATTTCGTTTAGCAGTTCATGGCAGTCAATTTTATTATTTGATGGATCATTCAAGAACATTAAATCACTGTTTCTACGTCTTATATAAAGTTGTTGTAAAAACATATTATTGTTGATTCCAAATTTATAACGTAGGTATTTGATAAATATCTTCTGTATTCGCTTAATACCATCAATGTATCGCTCGATTACAATTTATTTATTCATCTTTCTGTACATAATATAAACAAATATATGGCTTATTGCCATTAAGCAATTTCTTCCAAACCAACCAGATTACAATGTATGACAAAATTGTGCATGTACAACAGCAAAAGAATAAGAGCAAAAGAATCACATCCTTTGGGAGTGTTCCCACCCTATTGTGTCCTCTTACAGATCGGAGCTCTCGATTGCTGTCCTTGAGCCTCTTCAAGGTCCCATTGGACATGCGGACTTAGTGATCTCGAAGAAAAATTATAAAGCCTTCAAACGATTTTGCCAAAGGTACGTTGCCTTATCATTCTAGCATTTTGCGAAGTGGCCGTTGACAGTCCCCATATGAGGAGCGGGTGGCAGTGGGAGTAGCGATAAAAGCTTAAGAAATAAAGAAAAAATATAGAACACTAAGATACTTTTTAAACAAAAAAAAACTTCATCGCAAAAAAAGGATAGGGTAAGGACAAGGAGAGGAAATCGGGATCAGGTGTTCAGGGATAAAAATTCCTTCTTTAGTTTTTTTCTGTAGCAGGTTTGGATTCGAGAGAATTATTGTACAATAGTGATAGAATGTGTATATTGCGCCGCTGGCGTATCCTGGGCCAACAAAGAAGAATGCGGTAAGATGATATGTGATTATTTTTTTTCAACCCAAAGATGAATCTGATACATATATTCTGAAGACGTTCAAGTATATTGAGATGCACTTCATTTGCATCCAAATAGCAAACATCGGCATGATCAAGCAATGGAAGAAGAAGCGATTGAGCTAGATTTATTTTACAACGGATTGGAAGGAAAAATTTACTCATTGATCTGCTAATTCTTTTCGGAAGTGAATCGTCGTAACATTAATAGTTGAGTGTAACAATTTGTAAAGCTTAATTTTTATCATTTATAAATAAAAAGAAAGAAAATAACAATAATACTTTCACGCTCGCATTGCTGGGTGTTTAAATTTATTAAAAAATAAAATATCTGTATTTTTTTCTTATTTTTCCGATATTTTAAAAGTTATTAAAGAAATACGAGCTCATTACAATTGGTCCAGCCATTCATAAGTTAAAAATGATTTCACTCACCCAACTTCGTTTTATTTATTAAGATGAAGGTTCACCGAGAAGACTAAAATAATGTAAAATGAACTATTTCATAATTTTCATTTTTTCCTTGGTGTATAAACTTTTTTCTTGATTGGTGAATTTGCGCGCATGCGTTTGATGTGTAATTATTGCACGTTGCATATCAAGAAGAAATCACTATATTCGATGTGCGGCGCAAGATTCAGATACTGTGCAGACAGTTGAAAATCTAATAATGAATAGACTAACGTTGAATATACTTAAAACATCAATATAGCCTCTAGCGACCGGAAGAATTCCGCCTCTCGCCAACTCAAAAGTTTAACGTTCAAACTACCGTTTCTAAGGTATTCAAGTAACTACATTATATATACGAAGGTACAAACTTAATAATCATAATATGGAGTTCTATGACATCTAATGATAGAACACCATGTAACAATATCCATGATAAGGGTAATCGTGATGGTTTTGATTTCGCCGGTTGCACCAGAATTGCTCCCCTGGTCAAGCAGTGAAATCAAAACCCTCGTGATTACCCATTTCATGGATATAATTATCATATAGAGTTGTATAATATCTTAAGATATTATACAACTCCATATGATAATTTTATCCATGGGTATGGGTAATCATGAGTGTTTTGATTACATTGTTTCAAGGGACTTGCCTCCCTACTCAATCGGCCGAATCAAAACCATCCATGTTTACCCATATCATGGATATAATTATCTTATAGAGTTCTATAACATATCAAGATATTATAGAATACCATAAGATAATTATATCCGTGATATGAGTAAACCTGGATGGTTTTGATTCCGCCGGTTGACCAGACTTGTCCCCTGGTTTAAAAGGATAAAATTTAAAAAAATGTACATAGATGTTCTGGTTAAAGTCTCTGTTCTCTCTGTGTAGAAAAGTAAATGGAATAACTTTTTTAAACTTACCAGCATGTAGTATAATGAAAAATCGCATTGTGAACTGAAACTTTGTCAAAAGTGTTTGAAATGTCAACTAGTCGGTGTATGTAGTTTGTTCAATAAAAACTTTATGTCATGCAAAATCTGTGCGTCACCATTTTGTGCAACTAGGTTTAAAGTTTTTTTTTTCACTCGTTAACCGTTTCTCAACACTTGAACATTTTCAAAAGACATGAAAACTCCGACCAAAAGTGTCGGTTGCGATAATGTCATTTCCTTTCTTTTACAAGAAGTGAAACAAAGTTTTATAAAGTCTCTGTGGAATATTTAATTTTCTCCGTTGACGGCTATGGGTTCTCGAGTGGCTTGGACAACATGCGCACCATAGGTTCCGTCAACTTTGAAACAAGTTGCGATTTCAGTAAATATGAAAGTGAGGGTATTGTTGGATGTCTTGAGATTATTCCAAGGTTGTTTTTTTTGGCCAAATCGCCCTTTCAAAACTTGAGGAGGCTTAGAACTGAAAAGTTGCACGAAATTTCTCATTCTTGTGGTTGCGCCGACGTATTTAACCCAACAGTGACTGAGAATATAATATTTGTAACCTTGATATAGACGCGCGGGGACAAGGACTATGGAAAAACGATTCTAAAATAACGAGGTTAGCCTTAAAACAGTTTTTTTTTAATATCAAATCTCGAATACAAATCATTGCGTCGTGTAAATTATAAAGTATGTACCTAAGCAGAGATAACTGAGAGCCACATATTTTCTACTTCACAAAAAATGCTTCCTCGGCGGTTATTTGACAAACTGATGGTCTTGTTATATTATTACGAAATGAATCATTCTGAAAATGGCGTTTTAATAGATCTTTCATATAAAAACCATAGTCAAATTTTAATTAATTGATTCCTATTTATGAAACAGTAAATAGATAAAATGAAATAATATATAATTAAATAAAATGGATTGAAAGAGAAATCAATAATTATTTTTAACTCAATAACTAAACAATTACTCATCAACCCCCACTTAATATCCATCATCTTTTGTCCCTTCAGAGTTCTCGTCTATTGTATGTCTGTCATTTATAAATTTATATTATTAAAAAATCTAAATATATTACCAAAAATTATTTTTCTTATTTTAACAGTAAACATTGAACTGGCACAATGCACTTTTTGAAGGATGAATTGCCTTATACAAAAAAAAAACTCAATAGTAAAAATAGCATAATTGGTGAACGTTGCGCAAGCGCATATAGTGATCAAGTGAGACAGTCAATAACAGGCCGTTGTTGCATTGATTTCCTGGTTCTTCTATAATATATCAACTACGTCTCTATGGAGATATTAAAAAAATACCATAAAGTAAATATTTAATTTAGATGATGCTTAAGGCTTTAATATTAATATTTTAATATTCTTTGAAACAAAATATTTTTTATTAACCCTTACTTGCAATCTGCTCGATTCCATTGCCATAACGTCTTTTTTTTCAAGTAACCAGTGTTTCTAAATCAGATAATCCAAATTAATAAAAAAGCTTTATGCCATCATAAATCAAATAATTCAAAAAGCTCTATGCCAACATTGATAAATTTCGAAAAACTCAATGCCAACATTAATCGCATAATTCAAAAAGCTGTATGCCTACATAAATCAAATTTTGTAAAACTATATGCCAAAATTCATCAAATCTTGAAAAACTCTGACAACACAAATCTAATTAATCATAAAGCTGTGTGCCAACATTAATTAAATAATTCAAAATGCTCTATGCCAACATTAATCAAATCTTGAAAAACCCTTTGCCAACTTCATAAGGGTGCATCGACATACATCCAGCCTACATTTTTCATAAAAAAGAATAATTTTGATTATTATTATGAGTGTGCTGGATGTCCAATTATGAATATACTCAACACAATACAATTACATGAGCTGATATTAAATTACATACATATGTAAATGACACAAAGATATCGTTTTAAGTTAATTTGATGGAAATAAAATAAAATCATTTTTAATTGAATATGTGATTACACTTAAATAGCATGGAGACGTTCTAAACCAATAGGCGCGACTTAATTTTTTTTTTAAAAGCAAAGAGCGAATCAGCAAACACCTCAATATCAGGACACTCCCTTGTCATCTCTATATACTATCTACACATTCTTGGTATGGACCTGTAATACATAAAGTTGGTCCGAAGTATGTTTACCTGGAAGGTATTGGCAAATCTCAGCGATCTCCTAGGAATATTGAATTGCATTCCTTGTAAAAGTCTCGAGTTCATGATACCATTGACAATTTTGCGATGTACAGCAAAGTCGTGTAATTGTCGTCTTATCTCGAGTTTCGTTGTTCTCAAATAGTTTAGCCTTTCATCGTAAGTTCTCAACCTGTTACTCAACCCTGTTCGATCTATGATGGCTCTCAAGAAATACTTTTGAAAAGATTCTATCGGGTCCATATCAATTCCACACTGAGGACTCCAGACATATGAGTTATATTCCAGTGAACTCTGCACCAAAGAATGGAACAGGGTGATCACAATCAAATATTAATTAAATAAATAATATGAATCAAATAAATCAAACAAATAACATTACCGAAATATTTTTTTAATTGGATATACATACGCGAACATTGAATTTTCAATGATTTGTTTTTACAAACATTTTAATATCTCAATATAGACGAAGTTGGAATATTATAGAAGAACCAGGAACTCAAGACACCTACAGGGCTAACGACCTATCAACCGCTGGTTTACATGATCACTTAATGCGCTTGCGCAACGCTCACCAATTATGCCTTCTTATTGAGTTATTTTATCAATGCAATTTTTGAGAGTTCTATTTATTTGAAGAGTATAAAGTGATCACGTGAACCAGCCAATCATAGGTTGTAACCCCTGTAGGTGCCTTGGCTTCCTGGTTCTTCTATATTATTCCAACTTCGTCTCTATTGAAATGTTAAAAAGTTTGTCAAAAAAAATAACCAAATAAGTAAAAAAGCTGCCAACATTATTCAAATCTTGAAAAAATATATGACAACATAAATCAAATTAATCAAAAAGCTCTAAGCCAACATTAATAAAATCTTGAAAAACGTCGGCCACAAAGGTAGGTACCACAAATGTAGGTTTTGTATAGTCGGCAGTTGTGGCCTGGTGGGCAAGTCTGGTAAACAGGCGTAATCAAAACCATCCATGTTTACCCATATCATGGATATAAACATCTTATGGAGATCTAAAACATCTTAAGATATTATAGAACTCCATAATATAATTACATCCATGATATGGGTAAACATGGATGGATTTGAATTCGCCTGTTGACTAGACTTTTTTTAATATGTTTTCAGTCTGGATCTGTGAAGCGAAAAATATTATTAGTCTCCAGAATTTGGCAATTTGTTATTGGGTGCGTGTTAAAATTAACATTTGACATAGTACCTATTAGTCTCCCGAGAAGCCATTACAAATATGATAATTTTATCTTTAGTCTTAATCGGCATTTTTGTGTCACACAATCGTTAAGGCTGTATCCATTTCAACCAACCATTGTTCACAGTGTGTCACATCTGCTTCGATAGCAGCATCAGCGTTATAATGGATACCAGATATTTGATTTATTATACTTTTATTTGAAGAGTTGTACCATCTTGGTAAATAACAGAGCAATCAGAATCACCACCAAAGATGTATGAGATGAATTTCGTTTATGTCCTGCTGATTCTATGTATGTGTATTGTCCTCCATGGCTGATACCCTCATTGTATTAAGATTTTTGTAGGTCTGCAATATTTTTGTTCATTAATACGACATCATAATATAATACATAAAATTTATATACTTCAAACATCATGGCTCATTTGGGTAGATATCTGACTCCCTGAGCGATTCGATTCGATTTCCTGTGAAGACACAAGTTTTCAATTGTGTTTCAGTCTGGATCTGTGAGACGATAAATATATATCTCTAGAATGAGGCAACTTGATATTGGGTATGTGTTTGTGTTGAATTAGTATTTGACACATTTCCTTTTGGATGTCCGAAAGGCAATACAAAATAAAATGTATATAGGGCATCCTATTTCCTTGATTCCTACAAAACGAAAATTTTAAACCCACAAGAAAGTATGAAAGACGATGCAGTGTACAGTTACCTTTTGCGTTGTGTAATAAGAGCAGTTGGGTGGAGGGTGTTGAAGAAATATGTAAGGCAGGGGGTGATAGAACGGAAAATAACGGAAGAATTTAAATAATACGCTAAGCCAGCATGTAGATATTAAATACCTCAAATATTGAAGGCAGATCATAAAGGAAAATCATAAAAATGATCGTGTACTGCGAAATATTAATCATTTTTAGTCTGTTATTGGCTTATACAGTTACTGAACACATAGATACTTACTTTATTTAATCCAAAAATTGTTTAATCAAAATGTAAAAATAATACGTTCAGTTCTAATATGATTGGGGTTGAACCGATATGCTGAAAATATTATTGAATCAAAAAATTTAATTTGATAAATTATATCCCTATCAATTCCGATCATTTTTTATGTATGTTGGTTTTCCCCTTGTTCTACCGTACGCAGCTATCTGGTATTCATTTCAATCAATCGTAACTGTTTTTCATAATCCTGTAGATTAGTTTAAAATACTCGTAGAAAATATCAGATATACAAGCATTAAAATATTTACTACAATTGGTAGCTTAAATTAAATCTAAATCGCTCCAGCTTGGGTACAGAATGGGGAAGGAAATTGTTAATGCGATTTGCTATGCCGACGACGCTATTATAGTAGCCGAAACTAACAACGACCTACAGACAATGCTGAACAGGTTACATAGCGCCTGCAAACAATATGACATTCTCAAAAACACACATATCATGCAATCTGACTATAGACAACAGCCCAATTGAACAGGTAACCTTTAGATACCTAGGAATTGACATAACAGAAGATGCTGACCTCTGCGAAGAAATTCAGAACCAAGTAAATAAGGCAGCTGCAGTCTCGGGCGCCCTAAAATCCATTATTTGGAAAATGAGGATATGGCCATTAAAAGCAAAGTGAGAATCTACAAAGTATGCGTAAGACCAGTGATGACATATGGTATAGAGGCACGAGCAGACACAGTCAGAAGCAAACAAATGTTGAGGACTTCAGAAATGAGGACATTGAGAGCTATTGCAGGCAAAACCCTGAGAGACCGAGTGATGAAATCCAGAATAAGGGAACTATGTAAGGTTGACGATATCATCAGATGGAGTAGGCAGCGGAGGAGGGACTGGTATGGTCATGTCCAAAGGATGGACAGCACCAGACTTCCTCATATCGTACTTTACAATCAGACTCACGGAACCCGCCCTCGCGGTAGACCGCCAAAAAGATGGAGGGATAGGTGAGGGTCCACCTCGCAGGAAGAGCAGGCATCCTAAAAAACAGACCTGAAGGTCTATTCAAAAGGAGAAAAAGAAGAACAAGAAGAATTAGTAGCTTATTATTACAATTTCTACTAGGTATATACTTTTTATTATAATTATGTATAAACCACGTTGCAGAAGTTATGACCGGTTTCGGAAGAAATCGCCCCCTCTCAGGCAGATTCTCAACTTACAACTTTCCGAAACCATTCGAAATTTCAATTTCAATACTGTGACTGTGAAAAAAATATTCTAGGGTATGATAATGTATGGCGAACCAAACGTTGTCCAATATATCAAAATACAACGTCTACGTTGGCTCGGACACGTTTGTAGAATGGAGGATAGCCGGGTACCAAAGAAAGTATTGTACACCTGTCCTGAAGGAAGAAGAAGCAGAGGGAGACCTAGGATGAGATAGCTGGACGACATCGAGGGCGATATAAGAGCGATCGGACAGACAAATTGGAGGAGACTTGCTGTCGACAGGGCGGGTTGGAGGCAGTTTCTTGAGGAGGCCAAGGCTCGCACCGGGCTGTAGCGCCATTGCTGATGATGATGATGGTTGTACAGGTTTTATAGATTTAGGCACACATGTATTTGTTTGTGACTTGTGTTGTTTCTATGGTGGTGGGTATTGTACATTCTCTTATGTGACGCTGACTTTTTAATATTTTTTTATGTAATGCGATAATAATTGATTAGACGAAAAATGTATCCTAACCAATATACTTCGTATAATACATATAATATGACTAAAGAAGAAAATAATATTGTGATTTATACAAAGTAAAAAATATATAATTTTTATTTGCTATAATGTGCCACAAAGTTAATAATTCAATATTTGATAGCTAAAGAGGACATTATAACGCTAAATCTAGTTATTGAAAACATGATATATTAAAACTGCCTAATTCACTATGAAGTTACGTGTTAGTAATGGTAACTAACTATCGCGTGCGTTAAATGTTAATACGTGATTTAAATTACCGGAAAAACAAAATTTGTTGATTTTTTGCATTTTAATAACCTGACTTGAAATGAAAAAAATATTATGAACATTCTCTTTTATTAAATAAAAGCTTTAATAACACAATAGATTTATTTCTCCACGACACAAAGTTATGGAGTTATTAAAAAAATACTGGATATTTAAAATAATTCTTTTAGGGAAATGTATGCTGTATTTTAAAAGATGTGACAAACATTCACTAGAAAAATGCTGAAAAGACTAGGTACTCGAATGTTGAAAACATACGATTTATACCTCAATCTCATCTTTTTTAGCTCAGTATAGGTACTCTTCATGAATTACATCAATCATGATTTAGTCTTCAATCTCGATATCTATGGAGAATCCATTTCCTCATTCATTTTATCAATTTCTTAAAGGGATAATTTATTTTTCAATGCGAATATTTCGACGAATGAAACACACAATCAAAGTTATCGCTCTTATTTTAATAACTTAATATTTGCGATATCAATATTATGTCTCAAGTTAGTTCAAATCATAGACTAGTATAGTAAAATATTTTCCGAATGGTTTTAAATGAAAATTGAAACAGTATTCAACATGTATATCAAAAATTACATATTGATAACAAAGGAATTTTAATTTCAACAATGGTTATAATTTATTTATTGCTATATAAGTGTGTCCTAAATATCCAATTTATATTTTAATATTGAGTGTGTTTGAGATATTTTAGGATTCTACCTCACTTTATTTCCAATCCCCTGGCCAAAATTCGCAGCTTATGCCAGCTCTATATATGCATTACTCTGAGATGAAAACCCACCTTTATGATTATAAAATATACAAAATCATCTGTAAAGGCAATGAAGTATCTACCTACATGTTATTATTATCATTTTTCAATATCAATAGCTAGGTAATTCAATTAAATATGTATTAATTTACCTTCAGTTGCAAGCGAATTAAATAGAGTGGTGGGTTGTTCATTATCTATTTTGCTTTACTTACAAATAATAGATGAACTTCGTGTCATTTTTACTAAAACATGGACTTTCCCCCTCACCTAACTGCAAATGCGGCCTGGACGAGAAGTCAATGAAGTATGTAGGTACCTACATTATTTTCATTTTTCAATATTAATAGCTAGGTAATGCAATAAAATATGTATTAATTTACCTTCAGTTGCAAGTGAATTAAATAGAGTGGTGGGTGGTTCATACGATGAAAAATATCATAGGTGTATTACATTAGGGGGTTGTTAAGTCCAATCACTGTTCAATGGAATTTCGTAGTGAAAATCTCCACAAAGGAATTTCAATGCAGGTATAATTGAATTGCCTCTACGTTTTTGTCTGCTTAACGCGACAGGAAACGCGGGATGTATTTATTAATTAATTTACAAAATCATAAAAACTTTAATTATATTTTTGTATTTACTCCTATCATAATATTCATTTTAATCATTTATTAAGTTATTTTTTGTGCTTATGAACTGTATTTTCAAAATAATATTATATCTATTGAAGCATTAAATTATTAAATTAAATTTATTAACAAGTTTGTTTCAGGTTAAAATAAAACAAAACTTCAGTTTTAAGTTCCACTGTAATATATTACAGTGGAACTTAAAACTGAAGTTTTGTTTTATTTTAACCTGAAACAAATTTGTTAATAAATTTGCTATGGAGTTCCATCAAGAATTGTCCGTTGAGAAGTTAAATAAAATAAAATTAAATATTTTACCACTGTCAATAGACGCAAAGCTACATATTTTTCGCCACATATTCCGTGGTGATAGATATGGCCTTCTACAACTTATAGTCGAGGGATAGATAGAGGGAAGACGGGGCGTAAAATAATATCGTAGCTTAAAAATCTCAGACAGTGGTTCGGGATACCGTATGCGGCGTCACTAATTAGTAAGCGCAAATCGGGATGAGTTTGGTGATATAGTTCTCATTCTCCCTTAGAAGCGGAGCAAGAAGAAGAAGAATTAAAACTATTTAAAAAACAAAATTAAAGACAGCCTTAATATTTCCTCGTGGGTAAGATTTCTTTAAAAAATGTTACAGAGCCGCCAAGAATAGAGATCCTACAGACATAGAGGCCTATATCCAACAGTGTAGATATGTCTGAGAAGAGGAAGTCTTCTATTTCTTCGGCCTCGCCTCTTTACCGTTTACTTGGCGTGAGCTCTCCAAGTTCTCTTCCGCTAAGCTCGCTTGTCCTATGTTAGATCAGAAATGAGATCGCTGCGGAGCACCAGGGGGAATTAGGAAAGCCGAAGATTCGGTGGTTGGATGGTGTTCCGAAGGTGACCAGAACTGACGTGGCATAATACCGAAAATCATGGAGGCGAAGTCTTCAAGATCCCACCTGGGTTGTATGTAGAGCCACGGATGATAATGACTATCTCGAAGATGTTTTAAAGCATGTATCAATGTCAATTATATTAAATGACTAAAAATAGTTAAAATAAAAAACAACTTTTTTCAAAAGACGAGTTTCGCTCAAAGAGCATCTACAGAATGGATTTCCATTCTGTGTCTCCATTCTGTAAATGCTCATTGAGCGAATCGCGTTAGTGGTCAAGTATATTCATAAGTGGACAAAAGTCAAAATTGGGTTGAATAATGAATTTAAGAAATGTTGTATATTTGTTAATAGAATTCCACCAAAAATTGACAGTTGGAAAATTAGAAAAATAATGTGATAATGTTTTGCTCAATTTTACCTAGACAATGTTATACAAAATCGAATAGACCATAAAATAGAAAAATAAGCATAATATTTTTTTTTTTATAAAAAATGAATATGTCCTTGTTAAACAAGTACATATACATCTTCCTACGTTCCCTAAAATAAGCAAATAAATGCTTGTGCTATAGGTAAACGATATCGGTCGAGGCAGGATTCGAACTCGCGACCACTGGATTACTAGCCCAGCGCGCTAACCGCTCTGCCATCGACCCATCTAATTGAAAACAGAATACTTAAACACATGTTTTTTGTAATGATGGGTGTTAAAAATTAAAATGATTACTACCATTTTAATTTTATTCGATCGGAATTGGGATATTGATTTGTTATTCATTTCAATATCAAAATCGTTTTTTTACGTAAGGTTTAACGTAACTATTGCCGTTGTGCTTATTTATTTTAATACAAAATTAAAATAATATTATCCCTGCAAAATATTTATTTTTTTGACTTTCAGTTATTTTAATATACCAACATTTGTGATCTTTCAAGTACATATTTCTTTATTTATTCGTTTGTGAGATAAATATTCATACAAACAATTAAAATTTTTGAT
The DNA here is from genome assembly GCA_963576475.1 of Molanna angustata. Classification (NCBI taxonomy): domain Eukaryota; kingdom Metazoa; phylum Arthropoda; class Insecta; order Trichoptera; family Molannidae; genus Molanna; species Molanna angustata. The sequence goes on from OY754966.1 coordinate 36,177,537, forward strand.
TAATAAACACTCCCTACAAAAATGGCGATTTTTTTACCATTGGCGATATCTCGAATTATTACCTTAATAATCATTTATCATTTAAATAATTATTTAAATATATATCTCACCTTCTTTGAATCGAACCTGGAAGGCCAATACCAAAATCAAACGACTCACCACTTTGCCGCGGTGGTTAGCATTTTGAACTTTTTTTAAACAAGTTTATTGTACGATAAAATGAAGTTGTATGATATAATTTTATATTATTTAAAGAATTCTTTGAATATATCTCTCACCTTCTTTGAATCGAACCTGGAAGGCCAATACCAAAATCAAACGACTCACCACATTGCCATGGCGGTTAGAATATTGATTTTTTTAAATATCTTTATTTTATGATAAAACATAGTTGTATAAAATTATTTTATAATGCATCAATAACGCATTTAAATATAATATACCTAGTAACCAACGAATCTTTGTTATCACGTTAAATTTTCACACAACTGTTCAACGTTAAAAAGGCCCACTTTTTCGTCAAAAACTTTTATCCCTCAGATAAATTCGGGTCTTGACGTGTTTAAACCGAGTGCCGAAATAGGGTAGAAATGAGGTAGGACTTTGACACCGTCCAAATGGGTGCTTGGGAACAGATTAGAGCATCGAAGGCACGGAATATCAATTTAAGTCTAAAACAGATATCACTTTTCCCCGAGTATTTTATTATAGAACCGTTCCTTTGACTAAATGCCTTACGATTTAAATCCATATTTTGCATAAAATCATCTTAATTTTGTCATACTTACAAACAATAGATGAACTTCGTGTAATTTTTATTTAAACATTTGGACTCTCCCCTTCACCTTGCCGCGAAGTCTGAGAATGTTTTCTTTTTCTGTCCAATAAGAGACCATTTGACCATTTGACATTTGTTAAGCATTGGATGACGTCCGATAATCGATGAAGGAAAAATTGCATTAAAAATGCATATCAGTGAAGTGTTTCTAAGTAATCTCTCCTATATTAATGTTTGAAGCTGAACTGATATACATTATTTATTTTTAAATTGTCTCCTTTCTTTTGTAAATTTTACTCCTCCCTGAAGCATGAAGCTTCCTTATTTACGGTGAAAAACATAAATATTTATACTCCTCACTAACTCAAGCGTAAGGAGTTATGATTTCGCAAATATTATGGTTATTTTTTTTATTGCAGATTATCAACCAGTATCATGCTGAGATTTTATTCTGAAAGTTTCATCACAAAGTATATGTGTATGTGTGTGTGTGTGCTATGTGTTGTGTGCTGCGTGCTTCGTGCTGTGTGATATGTACGGCGTGTTGATTTCACTTTATCAATTATAGAACAAAGTACTCATTCCATTATTTTCATGTTTTGCAAGCGTGTATATTATCTACATAATACTCCCTTAGATCCCATTATATTTTGGGTGATATCTGAATAGTGCTTCTCAATTTTTTTAAACGTAAAATACTGTAAAGTGACCCCAAGCTCAGGAAACTTTAAATTTGAAATCTTTATTTTCTAATTGGCAAAAAAACACATCACTTTCATGTCATTCAAGAATTATCAACTTTTCACATAAAAATATTTAAATTAAACTAGTTGCATGTAACACATGAGATCCAACTGTCGATAGCGATAGTATGTATAGTTGAAGAATAAGTACCAAACTATAATCCCATAAATACAATTTTTTTAATATTTTAAGATATTTTATTTTCTATACAACACATGTAGGGATGTATGTCAAGATAGGATAGTATGGAGGTCAGTCCTTTGATCCTACCCACAATATGAAAACAGCATGATGGTATGTATGTATGTTTGGAGATTAGTATCAAACAATTAAGTCTTCTTAGATATTGTGTGTAGGCGATTGCCATACACATTGTATGAAGCAATGTCGTCACTAAATTCAATTTTTATAAATATTATTAAAAAAAATTTTAGATGTGCTAATACAATGTTAATATTTTTATAGAAAATTAAATTATCTAGTTGGGGTGTTTCGGTTTTTTTGATATTTTTAAAAAAATTGGAAATATCTTAGGCAGTTAAACTCATAAATTTATCATAAAAAAATTATTTTTCTTAATAAAAAATGTTTGAGAAACCCTGTAATTTAAAAAAAAATTGAGATTTTGTACTTGTCTATGTTTATACCAAATTTCAGCGTTCTACCTTTTGTGGTTTCTGAGATAAATGGAAAAATAAACCAAAATTTCCAAAGTTGATAACCCCGGACTGAAACAAAAATTCACAATTCTGAGTAAAAAAGTTTTGTAAGCCTATAACTGTTTATATATTCAGAAAATTTGGTCTCTGTAAATTGAGCGGATCAAAAGTTATAAGGGGCGGACAGATACACAGACACTCAAACACAGACACACACACACACACACACACACACACACACACACACACACACACACACACACACACACAAAACTCATATAAAATGTTCTACTCCGAATTCTGAGTAAATCCATGAATGGGAACATATATGCTGCGAGGCCTCTAGATTGTGTTATTATACATACATACCATCACGCCATGTCCCTCACGGGGTAGGCAGAGAGAACCGAACGCCACATTTTTCTATCTAGATACGCATTCATCGCCTCATCAACATTCATACATCGTCTTATACATGTTCGTCTGTTGTTCACGCTTCTTACATTTCCATCTTTCAAAATATCGTTTACATGGTCGTGCCATCCTTTTCTTGGGCGCCCGCGACCTCTTATTCCGTTCCTGTCAGCTTTGTATATTTTCTTCGTCAGGCGTTCTTCGTTCATTCTCCCCAAGTGGCCAAACCATCTCAATGTGTTAACTTTCATTCTGTTAATTACATCTTTCTTTATCTTACATTCTTTCCTTGTATCTTCATTCCGTACTCTATCATACATCGTTCTGTTACAAATTTTTCTAAGCGATCTCATTTCAACTGCATTTATTCTGCTTTCGTGCGACTTCTGCCATGTCCAGGTCTCACTTGCATACGTCAGGGTTGGCACTACGATTGCGTTATGAATGGCAACTTTAGCGTCTCTTGATATGTTGCGATCATTTATAACTGGTCTAAGTGCTCCATTCACTCTGTTTCCTGCCATAACTCTTCTTTCGTTTGTGTTATTAGCATGCAAAAAGTCCACTACACCATACAAAATGTTCCATCGTACACGCATCTTAGCTTAATTATGTCGATTCATTCAGAGAATTGAATTCTCATGAACGAATCGACAGTTGGAAAATATTGAACAAACTCATTTCATGAAAATGCTGAATATTTTCCACACAAAATACCTATGAATACTTTATGGAGTGACTTGTTAGTGAGGAGTTTAGCGTTGGCCACAGCTCACTCGTTTTATACTGTAACGATCTATGTTTGTCATCCATGGGTTCTTTGACAGAGATACAAACGCGAAAACAGTCTATTGTATGGGCATGCATGCCGGTGCGTATGAAAGCTACCATGCGTGCCCATACACTTCGCTGCCAGTTACCCGGCGCTTACCCGGCGGCGGCTACCAGACAACCGGCTCGTGTGAAAAGGCACTTAGGATACTGGAAAAAGATACTTTAAACTTAAATGTAACCATGAAGCATATACAATAACATATTATTTATCAATTAATCAAATATAATTATGTATTAACAAAATTTATTTAGCGTTTAACCAAAATTGAAAAACCCTTTCTGAAGTCTAGTTTTTTTCATTCTCAGTCCTGAATGTTCTAGTCTGGTTCGTTTTCTCCCATTCTTTTTATTATTTTCTTTTCCTTCTGTCTACTTCAAACGCTGCGTTCAGAATCTTTTACTATTCCTTTGATGCTTCAACCTCATGGCTTTCTGTAATTTAACTCCCACCGCTGTTCCTAAAGGACCATTGAGCGTACTAAAGTACACCTCAAGGCAAGGGAAATGCTTTCCGATGCCGAAATATGAATATTTCGTTTTTATATATCAGTATAAATATGTATGTGTAGCCAGATCAATTAGTCTACACAACTATAAAATTTCCTCGAATATAATTTATTATTTATTTGGTGGATTTTATTATGACGTCGTTATATCGAATGTTTTTAGGTTTCCTTTTCTGATTCCAAATAAATGACCCTTATTATTCCATAGTATACAAATATACGCAGGCATAGACATCATATCCAGAACACTTCGTGATGAGAAGGCTGCTATGCTAATCTCAAAGAGGCAAATAATATTGGACTATTGATAAACGCCTCTAAAACAAAATATATGCTGGCATCTAGAAGTGAAATGAAATCAAATTAAATTATTTATTTCCATTATTTACACAATTATATAACAATAACAAAAAAACTATATTTAAAAAGACTTATTATAAACATACTATGTACAATTGTACCTATTTGGAAATTTACTGCCTCACTAGACAAGTCTATTCTGAGGCAGTACTTTTTCAATTTGGCCTAAGGTTACATGTTTTTGAATGCAAAATAATTAAACATAAACACAAAAGAAAAATAATCAGAATAATATAACGTAAACTCTCAGTTATTTTCTCCCATATAATTTCAGTTGAAATGATGGATGGCACCAAGCTATAGTACAGATTCTTAGATCATGAAGGCACAGAGCAGTGAATTATGTTAGGATATTAAACAAGACATGAGCAGATTGAATTCTGCCATTTCTTTTCAGCCAGTCAATTACCAGTAAATTTAAGTTTGTGTTCTATGTCAGGTAACCACGATACTTCTAGATGGCACAATATCGATCGTGTGATAGGAGACTTAGGATACACAAATGAACTAGAAAGCCTATTTAATGAACCCAAAATATTGTCCAACAGTAAAAATAGAGAGGTTTCGCTGGTTGGAACACGTGCATCGTATGGACGATTACCAGACGCCGAATTGAATCCTCGCAACACGTCCGGAGAAAAGGTGAAGTATGGGAAGGTCTATTAGACTACGATGGAAGGATGGAGTCAAGAAGGACCGTCAGATAGTCAGCAGGAGGAATTGAAAAGAGAAGGCCGCGGACAGGGTGCAATGGATTGGCTGTGATGCCACTAATAATAATGATGATAAAAAACAAGACGACTTATGCAAAAAAATTACCTATATAACAAAAGTTTTATGAATTCTGTGAATTATTAATTATCATGTTTAATTGATTGCTGCTAAAGGTGAGCAGATTTTGATGATGAAGACTGATTTCGCAAAAAAAAATCAACGTAAAATAGTGGTTCAATCAAGTGTTAATATCAAACTTTAAAAAAAATGATTTAAAAGAAAAAACTACATAAATAAAGTGAAAAAAAATAGATTAAAAAAAAACTACCTGCGATAGAAATTCTTATAATAACGAGTTGCCGTCATCGGCCAGGCTGCCTATCTGTGTGTATTTGTGAATGTGTAAGTGATTCGCGAGCCAACACTGCTCAGATATTTTACAATCTTTAGGAACGTCAGTGTTTGTCAAACTTTTTCCACCAAACGAAACTGTGTCAAATATATATTATCACATCACAGAAATCTTTCAAAAGAATCTATTTTATATTTTTCTAAATGTATTAAACAAAAATGAATACTCAATTTGAAGCGTGTTTTGATAAAATAAAGTCAGAAATGAACATTCAAACGAGGGAAATTTTCTCACAGATAGATGAAAAACTTAAACCCCTTACTCAAGAAATAGAAGAACTTAAACACGAAAACGGAATATTTAAGAAAAAAAAGAGAGTTGCGAGAAAAATGAAAGAATGAATAATATCATACTCTTCGGTATTTGCGAGACGGAAAACTCACAGACGCAACTGATCGAAATGGCAGTCGGAAAGTTAACCCTTTCTTAACCTTATTATGAAAGCATTACGAAAAAAAATATGCTTCACAAAAAATGTGCAAAATATGTGATTGTAAAGAGATTTTGATAATTTTTTAATTCTTTGATTCCTTTTTTGGAAATTTTAACGATTCTAATAATTGTCATCATTTTTTTTTATTTATTCATTCAATAAAACAATATCATTAACAATTATTTGAATTTGTACACTGTTTATTTTTTCTCTTTCTCAAAAAGCATAAAATGCTTGTGCTGAGAAAGTGAGTACATATAGAATGATTCAATTACATAAAAAAACATAAAGATATATAAAATCAACAATATAATAACTATATATACACAAAAATAAAACATGAATACAAAAACCATCAAAACAAAAAAAAAGCATCAATACATATCATTCATATATATGTAAAACTATATACTTTTCATAAAACAAAAAATCTTTCGTTTTTAATTATTATTATAGATTGAAAGAAATATAATTACCTCATCAAAAAAAATATATAGCATGCTATAAAACAAAAAAAAACTCACATTTTTTAAATTTTAAATAACCGTGTTTAGCAAGATAAGCACATTTCGCTATAACCGAGTTTAACTGTACAATAACCGAGTCGCAATAATTTCCCGTCATTCTCAGTATTGTAGCGATCTAAAAATATTGTGATTAATAATTTAGAAGAGAAATAACACAGCTGATAACAATTTTCATTGCAATATACGTAAAATACATTAATGATTCCAATTGGAATCATCGGTTAAGAAAGGTTTAATTTGTTTTTTCAAAACGATTTGAATAGTAACAATGATGAAGTTTGAAATTGAAATGAAGGTACGCTGGCAGCAGGCGCCCTCTTTAGCACTCATGATTGTTTGTTATAACAAAACGTTGCTACTTTGTTGGAAGATATACGATGAGTACAATACTTTATACAAGTTATCTTTAAGCCGTATTAAGATGTGCACAATATAATATGAACCGTTCGACAGATTTAACTTATTTTAAGAATATTTTCCGTAAAATATCTACCGTAAAGTAGAAACATTGGAGTATAAGGTTAAAATAAACTTTCTTATTTGCAATTCTATCGACTGATCCATAAAGCTTCTGTATCGGTATATTTTCAGTCTTAATAGCAATAATATGGCTGTTAATCCTTCAATAAAAACAACGATTTATTTTGCGCCGTTTTGTGATACAAACTCACTTCAAAGCAGCTTCAACTCTATTGTTGACTCAAAGAAACTTATAAGTCTTAGCGACTTGCTTAAAGCATTAATAATCTGTACTCCATGTATATCAGAGGGCAATTCATTAATCATCAAAGACCCATTTATATCGAAACTGCTATCATAGTTGGTAGCTTTATTATTATTTTCTAAAATTATATCTAAATGTAAAATGTCTTCCGGGTATTTTTTTTTGACGCAATTAGTGAATGTAATGTGGAACCAAGTCAGCAATCGCCTTAAAATTATAAAGAGTTGTGCATAGCTTTAAAGTCATACAAAGGTGATCAAATTCGATCAGTTACTACGTCAGCTCGTTTAAAAAATCGCGTAATCGACAAATCATTTTAGAATATCCGCAGTGTACGAGGCAAGGCAATTTAATATAAAAACAATCAGATTAATATATCTTTGAGTAAAATAATTAGTTTATTTGGGGACACAAAATAAAAAATACAATTAAAAAATACAAAATAAAGATTCATTTACAAATATAGTGGGGAGTAAAGGTTTCGTAATTTTAAAGGCTATTTTTTTACAGATTATCAAATAGTATCATGCTGAGATTGTATTCTGAAAGTTTCATCACAATGTATCTGTGTGTGTGTGCTATGTGCTGTGTTCTGTATGCTATGTTCGGCGTGATCATTTTACTTTATCGATTATAGACTAAAGTACTCATTCGATTCTCTTCAAATATGTATATCTTATACTCACTTAGACCACATTAGATTTTCGAGGATATCTGAATACTGCTTCTCATTTTTTTTCAACTGTCAAATATTTCAAAGTGACCCCAAGCTCAGGAAACTTAAAATTTGATTTTTTTATTTTCAAATTGGTAAAAAGGCACACCACTTACATAAAATGGCATTGAAGAGTTATCAAGTTTTCATAATAAAAATATTATAATAAAAAATAATTTAACAAACTCATTAAATGAAAATGCTGAATATTTTCCATACAAAATTTGAATAATTTATAGAATGACTCGTTAGTGGGGAGTTTAGCGTTGGCCACAACCCATTCTTTTTTTTTTTTCGATACAAAAGATCTCAATGTATAATTTGACGAAGTACTAAAACTGATAAACATAATTGTAATGCTAACTTCAACGGCACGCCTTTAGCAAAAAATGTAAATAGGTATGTGACGGAATAAACAATAATATTTATAATATATCATCGAAAGGAAGACTGTATACAAAATTTCAGTAAGATGGGAAGTAGTGTAAAATTTGATAGATTGTAAGTATTGTAAATTTTAAGTGTTGTAAAAAAAAATTCTGAAAGATCGGACTGCGGGAAGTGGCTTGAAATTTGATTGAACTTGAATATCGTTCAATAGAAAGCTTTAAACCATCTTAGGTTCGTGTTTGCTATTAAATTATTTTATCAAGTATGTATATAATATTTTTATTGCAGGAGGCGTGAGATCAACACACACGTACACTTATATTATCATTGCTTTAGATGAGGAACAACACTGATGGTTAATTAATTCTGCACGGAATAATTTATAATGTTCTTTGTAAAATATTATTTTACATAATGTAATATTGAAACGAAGTATGTAGCTCGAAAAATACAGAGTTCATATTTTGCTTTTATCAGAGAGTCTCAAGAACTTTATCGAATATTTATTGATAACAGGTGTTTGCGATGGAACGTTTCTTGCTTGAATTGTTCCCCGAAGTTTTCAGAATCCCATTCATTTGGCTCGGCATCTGCGCACAAACAACCATCCAAGTCAAATAATTACCGAACGTGACTCAAATGAAACGCTTCTCTGCGAAACACCCAAATCTTCAACAAAGAGAAAGATGGGTAATTACTAAAATATTACCCAAGACTAAATCTTTCGGAGAATTTGTGAAATTACTCTACACTCGAAATAGGCATTACCTACAATATACTTAATTAGTATTATCCATTACTTCTTTTCAAATTAGTTTGAATCATTTTTACAATTTGAAGATATTAAACAATAATTAAATAACTTGTTTCGTAAAAACAAACCATATTTTTTTTAATCACTAAATAAATAAAAATAGATTTTATATTACATTTTGGGTTACAAAATAAAAATTAATGAAACCCTACTTACACTCTGTGCAAGTGGTGATTTTA